>OX637532.1:57500-75000 GCA_951800035.1 Linnaemya tessellans | reverse complement strand
TATATATACAATACACACTCATATATAAATATATATATATATATATATATATATATATATATATATACATACATATATATATATATATATATATATATAAATACATATATGTATATACATATACATATATAACATATAATAGAGAATCCTAAAGGGCAGCCTCCAACTGTAGGTTTTTTTATTTATAATGAAGTTTATTTGAGGAAATATTTTTCCTGGACAGAAGAAATATCAAATTACGCATGAGATACATTTTATTTTTCTAAACAATAAATGTGGGAATATGTTTCGATTGTTGTATTAAACAATGAGGATGAGACAATTCATCATTACTTTTGTCCTTTTCTACAGCTTGCCTGTGCATAATTGACCGGAAGTGGACGACCAAATGAGTTCTCCTTGTAAAGGCTTTATTACAAACCTCGCATCTACATATTTGTAACATATAAACATTAGTAAAACATACAAAATATGTTTCAAACTTACTTAAAATGTCTTTCGCCAGTGTGTGTTAGCATGTGGTTTTTAAGTATATAGGATGTGGTGAAGGATTTCCCACAGTGAGAGCACATAAATGGCCTTTCGTTTGTATGTGTCCTCTCATGTTTGATTCGTGTACTATAATCAGTAAATCGCCTTTCGCAATATTTGCATGCGAAGGGCCTTTCACCAGTATGTCTTCTCATGTGCCTTCTTAATTCCGAACTTGTAAAGAATTTGTCGGGACAAAGTCTGCATAATTAAAAGTCATGTTATTACTTTCTGGAAAAATATATTAACAACAATCACTTCTTACTCGCATGCACATCGCTTATCGCCTGAATGTCGTCTTAGATGTAATTTGAAATGATGGCGGCAAGTAAAATGATTTCCACATTGATCACATATAAAAATATTTGAATTTTCTTCATGATCTTTGCGTTTTTTCCTTGTTTTAGTGGTTTTTCTTTTTACTTCGTTATTTTCTCTAGCCGTTGATTGATTATCTGACTTCTTGCTTTTCCGAAGCGACTTCAAATCCTTATCAGTTAATATTTCAGTTTCCGCTTTGTACTCCTCTTCACTATAATTGTTTCCCAAGTCTTCATGATCAACAAAACGGTCAGATGCATTAAAAGCAGTATCCCCTTCCTCGAATGTTACTTCTATTGCATTTTCAAGCGTATTTTCCTCGTTCGGTTTTAATTCCAATGCATCTTCGCTAATTTCTCTGGGGAAGTTTTGCTTTTGGTTTAAATCTACAGAGTTAACAATATTTATCTCCTTTTCTTCATCTTCTGCATGGATATCTTCATGATTCTCAATTGTTATATCACATTCTTCTTTGACAAGAAACAATTGTACAAACTCCGTCGCTTTAATTAAGCCATTTTTACTTCGTTTTTTATTCCCGTTTAAGCCTTTGACTCTAAACGATGCCTGAACTTTAAGGCAATTTTCTCTAAATTTATGCGCATCTTCTAATTCTTTTTTACAAATGCGACACATAAGTCTGGGCAGAGACAAGCTGTTTTTTAGCTAGAAAATAGTGTTAATCAGACAATATATAATGTATTTTATTATTAATTCACATTATTTTGCTAACATATGTATGTACAGTTTGCAGTGGCTCACGGGGATGCGCGCCACTTCTTGTATTGAAATATTTATTATATGTATTAACTTCTGTCAACACTTTTTTATTTTGTGTATATATTTCGCTCAATAATAATATGTAAAAGAATATGTCACCACTTCCCCCTCACTTGTAATTCGCACTCTCTGCCTCCTTCTTTTTCTATCGAAGCCCAGCGGCAAACTCCGTTTACGACATTGCACATCCAGCGGCGTGCACTGCTTACTACGTTACATGTTCTCAACGATGTGCGCCACACTTTGTGTTCAATGAATGCCATTTTACAATGTTTTCGAAGTCGGTTTGAAGGCGTCTTCTACCTGCTTACAAAGTAATTCCCATCGCGGGAGGGTGCTACTATGTATGTTAGATACTACTGAGCCTTTATTTTCATTGGCTGACAACATCAATATCTCACTTACTTTGTATACAAGCAGAAGGTGTTGGTTCCACAAATGCGGAAATATATCTACAAAACGTATAATAGCTTCGTTTATGAGATGATATGCATTACCGTCTGACTTGTGTACATCACATCATCCATTCTATAATCGACATTTTCACCGCTGGGTTCTTGAAGAACTAATAACTTTTTCTAAATGTAAATGAAACACAAACTTTCTTCACTAAACGTTGAGCTAAAACTTTATTAAATTATATGCTAATCTGTTATCATTAGTAAGGAGTTTGTAATTATTTTACAATGGTATATAAATAAACAATATATAAAAATTAAATTTATTTCTTGGGTGGTCAAGCAATGTCTATATTCATTTCATTGGTGCTTTACCAAATCATCAGTAGACTTTAACCACAGTTTTGAAAAGTTAAAAACCTCTTATCTTATGCACATACTTCCGAAAACCATCTGAGAATTCACAATTTGTAAATTACAAATTATTTTCAAAAATCACAACAGAATACTGACTACTGATGATTTGGTAAAGCACCAATGAAATGCATATAGACATTGCTTGACCACCCAACAAATAAATTTAATTTTTATAATAGAATTGTGACAATATGTCAAATAAAAACTTTCATAACAATAAACAATATATTTAATTAAATTAATACCTAATTATGTATATTACTAATATATGTAACAACAAAGTTAATGAAAATATGGGTTTGGTTACTTGATGGTTGTATTGATATTGGCTGATGGCCAACGTTGCTAGTGCTCTCTTATTAGATTTAATCTTAGAGTTATATTCGTAAAGATTAAAGAAATAAATAATAACAATGATATCGGTATCAGTATTTTTTAAATTTCGGTATCGGTAAAAGTATTTTTATGTCGGCATCGGTATTACCGGTATATACCGTTATCGAATATATTACTGTGAAATTTATTAATTCAGGCAGTGTACATTTCCAAAAAAAATCTATTCTTATTAAATTATTATTTTATTGAAAAGTAAGCATTTATTCCTTGTATAGATTATTTACACAAAAACTCATTTTTGTATATGCTTATGTACGAGCATGTACGTTTATATACATACTTACATATAAGAAACGCTAAAAACAAGAAAAATAAATATTTTGTAAGATATAAAAAAACTGGTTCATCATTAGATTTTCGTAATTATGCCGTAGCAAGATCTCAGTACAACTCTGCTAACAAACTCGCATACAATAATTACATAAACCGTATCAGAAGTACTATTAAAACAAATCCAAAATATTTCTATAAATTTATAAACTCTAAGCGTCGTTCTTCATGTTATCCAAAGCATTTAAAGTATGGCTCATCAATTGCAGAGGATGACGTTTCAATAAGCAATTTATTTGCGGACTTCTTTTCAACCACATATTCCACAAAGTTTTATGACATCGCAACAACTTATCCGTACACAATAACACACTCGTCTGGGATATACTTTCCGTTTATAAATACTGATACCGTACTTTCGAACTTGAAGTCTCTGAAAAACTCTTTTTGCGCGGGTCCTGATGGTATACCAACCTGTATACTTAAAAATTGTGCTTTATCATTATCTTCGCCTCTCACTGCATTATTTAATTTATCTATTAAATCAAGTTATTTGCCACCAATTTGGAAGAAATCGTTTATAATTCCTTTATTTAAGAATGGAAGTAAAGCTGATGTCTCTAACTACAGAGGTATTGCTAAAATTAATGCAATTCCGAAGCTGTTTGAAAAAATACTTACTGAAAATTTATATCATCAAATATCACCTCTTCTATCACCTTGTCAACATGGTTTTCGTAAGTCTCGCTCTACTGTTACTAACATTTTGGAACTCACTACAATTGTTAATGAAGGTTTTACAAAAAAAATGCAATCCGATGCGATTTATACCGATTTCAGCAAGGCGTTTGATAAAGTAAATCATAACCTTTTATTACAAAAATTATCACTTTTGGGCTTTAGTGACTCTGTTGTAAAATGGTTAAATTCTTACCTATCACAAAGAACCCAACAAGTAAAGTTTGGAAATGTTATGTCGAAGATCATTCAAGTAAATTCTGGTGTTCCACAAGGCAGTCACTTGGGTCCTATTTTGTTCACACTTTTCATTAATGATTTACCAACTGTTGTTTTGAATTCCATGGTATTGATGTATGCTGATGATGTTAAAATTTTTAACTCGTTTAATGATATCGACGGTTATAATTTATTATGTGCTGACTTAAAAAATTTTTCTCAATGGTGTAATTTCAATTTACTGGAATTAAATATAAAAAAGTGCAAACATATCTCATTTTTCAGACATCGTCCGATAGAGACTCAATATCATATTGATACTGCTGTTTTAAGTAAAGTTCAATCAATAATGGATCTTGGCATACTTTTGGATCACAGGCTCAACTTTCGTGATCACATTTCAATGATGGTAAATAAAGCTTACGGGATACTTGGTTTTATGAAACGCTGGTCAAAGGAATTTCGTGATCCTTACACTACAAAACTTTTATATACCTCTCTTGTTCGACCAATTCTTGAGTATGGGTCAACTGTTTGGGATCCTTGTTATTCTATTCATATAAATAGTATTGAATCAGTACAAAAACAATTTTTGATTTTCTGCCTCCGTGGTCTTGGCTGGAACTCATATGTCTTGCCGCCGTATCAAAGTAGACTTGCTTTGATAAAACTGCCAACTTTAAAAAGTAGACGACTAATGCTGAGCACATTGTTTATTTTGGGCCTGATTCGTGGTGAAGTTGATTCGGAATTCTTGCTTAGTCGAATTTGCTTCAACGTTCCTGTTAGACCTTCACGTAATTTTGAACTCCTATTACTTAAATATTACCGTTCTATATATGCCAATAATGACTCCTTCCGTCGTGCATGTGAAAACTTCAATAAATGCTACCATATGATCGAAATGTCTGAGAGTAATATAATACTGAAGAGAAAATTAACTTTGTATTTAAATACTTGATTCCTTTTGTTTGATGTTATATGTTAAAAATCTTACTTTGTTTAAAAACTTATTCGTTGTACTGTATATTGTTATATGTATATAAGTAAACTTTGTTATTAATGTTAGTCAGTAAGGATATAAAATCTATTGACTTAAATAAATAAATAAATAAATAAATAAATAAATAAAAAAAAGACATGTATTATTAATTACAAAAGTAAATTAGAGAAATTGATCTTTAACTGAAAGTCTAATAGAATTGAAATTCGATTCTGACATTTCATTTTAAGTTCTTTTTTTATTCTTTTGTGAATCGTTATACCGGTACATAGATACATACACAAACGGTATTGTGGATACCGGTATATCATTTGAACGGATACCGTTTGCCAACATCGTTTGTGAGTATATTGCGAAAAGTTGGAAACAAACACGAGAAATGTCCAGTACAGAGTCTTGTAATACTCAGCTTACGTCTTCAACTCCTCTGCAACAACCTGAGTCTATCTGCCTTTCAATTTCGCGTTTATAAAGGGAGAAAACGCAAAGTTTGTGAGTGTAAAAGAGTTCTTAAAAGCTTCCATTTAAGCGAAATAACGCTTAACTGAAGAGAGCACTTTTTTATGATCACCATAGATTCGGCTGATTCATTCAAAAGTTATAGCAGTTTGAAAATTAAAATGACACCCCTTTAGCCGTTAAAAGCAGCGGGAAGTTGCAGCCTTTAGGGTGAACCGTTTTCCTACTTTTTTGATTTATTTTAGAAATTTTTATGTATTTTATGTATTATATTAATGTACATTTTTTAGACCTTATTCATAAAAAATATTTTATGCTTAAAGCCTTTTTTACAACTTTACATACAAAATTTGTCAAAGAAGCAGTTTACAAACAAAATATTTTTTAAGAACAAGTTTGATAGCTACTTTTTCCATATTTTGTTTTTTATATATATGTATAAATGAATATTAAGCTTTTGGTCACCTGTTATAAATAACAAGAATGTTTAGTTTTTATGGATATTTCTATATACACTGGATATCTACTTCAGGAGAACAATTAAAATCATATAACACAAAGGTTGAACCGATTTTTTTTACATATAACTAGCTTTTACCCGCTACTTTGTCCACGAGGAATATGTGAAACCTCAGCCTATATGTGTGTTATGCAAATGATGTTGTATTTTTACTGTATCAAAGTTTAAAACGTTCTTAGTTATCAGGTTAATAATTTCATGCGTCCCTACACATTTTTTACCACCCTTGACGACTTCATAGGATCATTTCCCAAAACAAAACCACTCTATGTTACTCCTCGTATCTTAAAATATCTCTATGCCAAACTTCATCCAAATCGGTTCAGCGGTTTTAACGTGAAAAGGTAACAGACAGACAGAGTTACTTTCAAATTTTTAAACATAATTTGTAATTTAAATGAAATTTATTTGTTGGTGGTCAAGCAATGTATATATGCATTTCATTGGTGCTTTACCAATGCATATAGACATTGCTTAACCATCAGCAAATAAATTTCACATATCCATATATGTATTCACATTTCACATATCCATATATATATGTATATATATATATATATATATATATATATATATATATATATATATATGTATATATATATATATATATATATATATATATATATATATACATATATATATATATATATATATATATATATATATGTATATATACATAGGTATATATATACGTATATATGTATATATATACATATATATGTATATATATACATATATATGTATATATATATATATATACATACATATGTATATACATATATATATACATATATGTATATACATATATATATATATATATATATATATATATATATATACATATATATATACATATATATACATATATATACATATATGGATATACATATATATATATATATATATATATATATATATATATATGTGTGTGTATATATATATGTGTGTATATATATATGTGTATATATATAGTATATGTTTATATATGTATATACATATACATATGTACATATATGTATATAATTCACATACATGTGTAAGGTGTCAATACTGTGTTTACATAATTTTCCATCGAAATATTGTAGATAAGGTTGAAAACTTGCCTCCTCTATGAAACACCAGATTCGCTTACTAAAAAACTTCTGCATAACCGGTCAACTACCAGGCTACAGGGCCTTCCCCGGTTAGCATTTTTTGAAAATTTTAATCAAATATCAGTTTTTTTCGACTCCACTGCACGATTAAAATAATCATTTATATCTCTTTTGAGTCAAAAATGAATTTTTGTGTGTGAGAAAATGGTAAACTTCATGCATCTCTCCAGATTCTTTTTTGACTCGATTTTCTAATTTTATAAAAAAAACAGCATAAAAAAAGAGTCATATTAGGATCATTTGCGTGATTATGTTATGACTACACACAATTTGCGAGATTTGTTTTTGCTTCTTTAAACTAGTCGCTTTCTAAGCGTTCCTAGAAGTCTTTTTGTAAACTTTTTTAGATTACCAAACTGATTAATCAGTTTTTGATCATCTACAGGAATCCTAAAAAGACCCATGTTGCTGATATTATCATAAACAATCTCCCAATTGCTAAATGGGTCTCCTCTATGGTACATAGAACAAGGGTCTAGTAACGGATTATTTTTCTTTTCCTCTTATACCTAGTGGTTTATTTGCTTGGTCAGTATTTACATAATTCTTAAAATTAATACAAAAAGGAAGGTATAAACCACAATAAATATAACAACACTTATTTGAATATAAAGAAAAAATCAGAAAAACATGAACGCATTGTATGTATGCATGTAGTATGTGCATATGTATACATTCACCCATATAAATGTACATACATACACATATTGGTGATTGAAAATAAAGAAAATTTGAAATGGCAAAGGTCTTTGAAAGGCATAATTTTCCAGTCATTGATCTCTGAAATTTTTAGATAAAAATGCTGGTTTTCACTACAGTTCCGAACGTATTTAGACAACATTGACATCATTTGAAAAATTGTTTACAAATTCTTACCGAATTTCACGTCAAGACGTTACGAAGGTGCATCAGGAAACTAAATAAAAATTCGGGTTACGTACATATTTAAACATCTTCGTCATAACCGTTCAGGCGGACTAAAAGATTTTCCACTCTATGGTATAAAGTGCACCGGCTTCGCTAACTCTGAGTTTTAGTCTACTCAAAGTTAGCTTGGAACAAATTTACTTTACCGACGCAGCTCCGATTTGAACAAAAATTTGCAATCTTATAGAAAAATGAATTTTAAGAAGAAAATGTTAAATAAAAAATTTCCAGGAAACGCATAGTTTCCGATAGATAGCGTCGGTGAAGTAAATTTAAGCCAAAACTTTTTCTATACCGCTTCTCAAACAAATTGCTGTACATCTAGTTTTGAAACCTTTGATATTATACCAATATTGTTTACATGCCTTCAGAAATGTGGTAAAAAATGGAATTTTTATATGAAACTTAGAGCTGCCAATAACTGGAAAAGTGTTTTGGTCAGTGTAAATCTTATTTTTTATTTTTTCATTTCTCTTAATCAAACGAACGTTTGTAAAGTGCACTTCGAGCAAAAATAAATTTATTCACGTTTTTCCTACGAAAAATGTCCTTTCGGCATGATACAAAGTACATGCTTTAAAAATCTTTATACATTGACTTACCCGGATTCCAGTCAGATGCTTTATTTTAAGCAATATTTCCTTGTGTTGATTTCCAAACAGATTAATGGAAGTCTTTTCTTCAACAACTTTACCACATATTCTACATAAAATTTCACTCATTGTTAACAGTAATAATTAATATTTACAAATTTAGCCAATTTTGTGTTGTATTTATCAGTGATGGGGGAGTGCACAGAACCAATGTACATTTATACAAATGTACATTGCAATAGAACGTAACCAAGGCGAATTCATAACAGGTGGCCTTAAGAGTTCAGGTGAAAACAATTTGCTTCATATAAGTCCCATCAATACAAGATAATAAGGAAATTGATGACATTTATTTTATTTAAATATTTAAAACCATCAACGAAAAGTATTGTTATATAACATGGTACAACAAACTGTACCATGTTATATAGCTTTTTAGAAAATATCGATGTACAATGTTAAAATCGTTTTGATGTATTGTGGAAGGAGAGCTTTGACAACCAAGCTTGCTAACAGCTAAAGCAGCAAATATAAGCAAATCAGCTGTTAGGGCCACCTTGTATTATTTCGCAAATGATTTTGACATTCCATCTTGCAGCGAACCAACAGCGAACTCGCCACGAGTGTATCTGTTATTATTTCGTCCATAGGCTAACATAGACACGACACCTAGTAGACAGAGGTGTTAAATTTCTCAAATACAGAGATGTGCGTTACTGGGAAGTCAAGAGAGGGACAACAAATTTCTTTGTTTGCTATCTCTTTTATTACTTCTAAGTAATTTGACATTTCATTTTTATTTACATAAAAATGAAATTTCTGGGCAGGAATATTGGCGCAAATTGGAAAATTATACATTTTGCGCCAAATTTATTGCCCAAAGTTGGTAATTTATGGATGAAATATCATCTACAGATTCATCCACTAATTACCAATATAGTGCGAATATAAACAGTGCGTATTCTGTGATTTCGTCTTTGTCATCTCACATATATTAGTACATGACTTGGTAAATAGTTAACAATATTATGACGAAGAATAAAATAACTGAAACTAGGTACCTTTTCGACATATAAGTTGTGTTTTTTTACTCTACTTTGGGATCCCTCGGGATCCCAATTTGCACGAAAAGCGTTTTCGTACTTTTAATTTGTGTAAATGAGAGTGGTTTTGAGAGAATAAGATTCTTCTTCTTCTCGCACGAAACAGCCCGTACTTTTTCTTCGGGCTAGTTTGGGCAAGTAAATAAACAAACAGCTGTTTGAAAAATAAACAACATCAAAGAAAAATTAAATTGACAAAAAAACATAAAAAAATTGGAAAGTTGTTGCAAAAAAGATTTAAAAACCATTTACCATTTTTTAGTAACCTGTATGTTCCTGGAGAGACACATATAGTAAGTGTAGGATCCATTTTTTATTATTATTTTTAAAATGCCGCGAAAATTTTAAATTTTGTGTGGCTGACTAAACAATTTGACGTTCTTTTTTGTATTGACAATTTGGCTTTTTGTGTTCGCGTACTTTTGTGTAATTTTGTTTCTTTGTGAGAGAAATTTATTCTTACTCTCATTTACACGAACTTTACCCAAAAAGTAAAAAAACACACCTATAATATATATTTTTCTCGGCATCACAGATATTACAACTATTATAAATGACATCAAGTTCATTGTTACTATGTATTGACAGCATAAATATAAAACGAATTGTTCTCACCCAAGTTATATATAGATGTAGCCTGCTCTCACCTGAGCTCTCGAGGCCAACTGTTATTATTTTGCCTTCATATATCTAATAATCGAAGAATATATAAATCAGCTGTGTTAATAAATGCACCTGTAACTAGTTTTCTACTTGCTTATAGTTTAATTACCATTCAATAATTAATTGATATGGATAACGCAAAAAATAAATTGACTAAAACAGCTCTTCTGACTGCAGCTGGTTTAGGATTATTAGTTGTAATAGCCGCAAAACGTCGACGTATACTTCGTTACTTAACAAGGTGGGATCCTGTGAAGCGCAAACGAATAGAAGTTATTCAAACTGTAGATGATTGTCAGAGGGTGGTTAGTGACTTGCAAAAGTAAGTTAACAAATATTGTGCCAATCCTGTTTATCTTCAAAACTATTATCCAGGCACTGTCAAAAACTTAATGTGTTGGGATTCGATTGTGAATGGGTAACCGTTGGTGGGACCAGGCGACCGGTAGCGCTGCTCCAGTTATCTTCTGGCAGTGGATTGTGTGCCCTATTTCGACTGTGTTGTATGAAACAGATACCTAAGAGCCTTAGAGATATTTTAGAAGATGAGGATATTGTAAAAGTTGGAGTTGCACCACATGATGATGCCCAAAAATTAGCACATGATTATGGCGTGGGAGTAGCCAGCACTTTCGATTTGCGATTCTTGGCTGTATTAACCGGTAAAAAGGCTGAAGGACTTGCAAAGATGTCAAAATCTGTTCTGGATATAGAACTTGACAAACACTGGCGACTAGTTTGTTCGGATTGGGAAGCTAAAGATCTGAGTGAGAAGCAGTTAGAATATGCCGCGAACGACGCTTTGGTAGCGGTGGAAATTTTTAAGCAACTATATAAAAATCTGATGCATAAAAGATTTTGGTCAATAGCTTCTGACTATGATTTAATACGCTTAAAACTAGAACCTTACTATGAAGTTAATTTCAAAGAGGGGTTTGTGGTTGATTCAAACTCTAAAAACAAAACCTTTGCTTCAAAAAAAATAAATCGAAAAAAATTCCAGGTTAGGGGTATAAGTACCATATCAAAGCCTTTGTATGATAATTGTTTATTGGAAGCACCTGACGGGGAACTGTTGTGCACTATAGACAGACGCAAAGCAGAATGGTATTTGGATCAGCATCTTGGAATTGAAGTTAAATCTGAACCATATACAGTTAGGCTCAATTTTGAACCAGCTGGAAGAGCGGTAGGAGAAGTAGGAAGATATTATCAAACACCAAGAGAAAATCGATGTGTTGTTTGTGGTCAAAAGGAATCTTTTATAAGAAAAAATGTCGTACCTAGAGAATACCGTAGACATTTTCCAGGTACAGTATAACTTTGGCACAAATGTTTAAATTGAATTCAAAATTGCTTATTTACATTAACAGAAGTGATGAAGTCACACACATCTCATGATGTTTTGTTATTGTGTCCAACCTGCCATCAATTAAGTAGTATTTCTGATGTAAAAGTTCGGCATAAGTTAAGTAAGCAGTGCAACGCGCCTTTAACACACAAAGAAGGAGCACAGAAGTTAAAAGATATACCAGAACGAAGGTACATACATACATATATTATAACATACATACATATATTGAATTTCTGTTAACTGTTGTTTCCTTTAAAAATATCAACATGAATACAATTTACATAAATAAAGTTCACTATTAAAATAGGAATTCATATATAATTTAAAACATGAAAAAACTATTGTATTAATACAGATTTATATGCCGCATATACATATATATATATATATATATATATATATATATATATATACATATATATAAATATATATATATATATATATATATATATATATATATATATATATATATATATATACATATATATAAATATATATATATATATATATATATATATATATATATAAATATATACATACATATATATATATATATATATATATATATATATATATATATATATATATATATATATATGTATATATAGATCGAACTAGTATTATATATATATATATATATATATATATATATATACATATGTATATAGATATGTACACTCATCATATATACATACATGGTTACAAACCCGCAGGAGATCGAACTAGTATTAAATTAGTATTGCACTAGTACAAAAATCACCAGTGCTAGTTCCCAACTGTGAACTTTCCAATACCATGTTAATGCTCAAATTAACATAGATGGAAACTAGGGGGATACTAGTACTATTAGTACTAGATGAGTACTAGTATAATTTCTTCTAGTCGGTTACTAGTACAATCAGTTCTGCATTAAGAACTGGTTTATATATAAAAAAAAATCCCTAAATTTTCTGGTTTTTTAAACCCAACGAAATTTGTTAAGTCTGTCTTCACATGCAATTTTTGGTTCATCAATTCTTAGTTTATAAGACGAAATGGAAAGTTCCTTCAGGGCGCAGTCAATCCACTAGCACCTTGTACAACTTGAGTTACGTTTGGTACCCCACCATATATCAAACACTAATGAACATACAATACATATGTCAGTTTTTATTATTTTAAAAAAGATCGCTGATTTTACATATGAACATAAATATTAACAAAAAAAAAACACGTTTAAAAAATTTTTAAATTAGTTTTTAATGTTATTTATTTTTTAAAATGTCACTTTTTTAGCACAAGAAAACTGCGGCTTACTTACATAAATTATCGAATAAATAAACTGATATGCAGTTGGCAAAGTCTTCTAATACTATTTTTTGTTTCAAATTTGAATTTGTTTAAAAATTGTAACAATTAAAAATAAAATAAATGAAAATGCGAATTAGTAATTCGCTTTAAAACATGATCAAAAAGTAATATGAAATTCTACAAGTCAAATCAATCTACAAATGAACTACTTGAAGTACTAGTGCTTTTCTGTATATGTTCAATCAACTCTTGAGCTAGTGCTTGCTATACTAGTAATCGTACCAGCAGCTTAAGGGAAATAACTATCAAATAATAAAATATTAATACAATACATACATTTAACATTAGAATTTAATTCGATATAGATACCAGTAAAATGGACATTGTTTTTTAACAATTTAACAAATATAATAAAAAATATATAGGTATATACATATAATTTGAGTTGACTTAAATCTATATATTAATAATTTGCAGGGAAATTAAATCTGCCGCTCGAGCATTAATAAAATCAAAAGATAAAATTCCAGAGAAAAGGAGGGAATTTTTGGAATCCATTGTTTTAAATCATTATAGGGAAAATAACATTTCAAACGATCTGCTAATAGCAGCATCAGAAATTGATACAAAAGAAAATAATGAAAATTATTCCCAACATGGAGAAGAAGTTGTTAAAAAGTTTCAAATGGAACACGGAGGTCTTCTGGAGTTAGAACGAACTTGGCGTGAACATTTCATTAATACAATGAAACCAAAATATTTACCACCGCTTTGGAATATCAATCATAATGCAGAAAGGTTAGCACTGTCAATATTCAATTTAGCTATATTATATATATATATGTATATATATATATATATATATATATATATATATATATATATATATATATATATATAATATACATATATACATACATATATATACGTACAATAGTGTCCAGGTACCACGTCTCTAGGGTATGATTTTATTGTCCGTTAGTTTCTAAAATGTATTTTAAGACACATTTCAGGACATGACGAATGCTTTTGTTCGTTGTGTGGCTAAGTACTTCTATATGCCTGTATTTCATTGGCTCTTACACCAAATCACATCAGTCTAATTCCAAAATAACGAAACTTTTTTTGCTTATTTATATGATTTATAATTTTTGTGTACTATAAATTATGTCGCTTAAATTCCTCAGATCTTAGAAACAATAGTTGCTTTTTTTCTACTAAAGTGCTACATAACGCCTTAGTACAAAGAATTTTCATAAATCACTGTTGTAGAGTTATACATAACTTGACAATAAGTAAGCAATAAATAAATAAGTTTAAAACATAAATATCTGAGAATATATCGATTACATATAAATTTATTTAGGTTAGAAATCAGAGCAAATGAAGGAAGAGTGAACCAGAAAGATCTTATTGTTGCTGGATTGACAGTGGAATAATAATAGAGTGTACATAAATATTTTGGTTTATATCAATGCAAACCGTAATAATACAGCACGTTAATCAGGTAAGTAACATAATAATGGAAAATAGTGTCCTATTATGTGCCCTTTTTAGATAAATTCTATTATTTTTGAATACTTGTTCAGAAATTTAAAAATAATTTTGCTTTAATGCTGTTTTTTTAATTCAAACTATATGTAAAGTGTTTCAAAAATTGAGGTAAAATTATAATTTTGCTGGTATTTTGCTACTTATAATTTTTATTTTTAGGCTTTAAATTTATTCGTATCAATCACATTTTTCTCGCAGAGGAGGAGTAAATTGGCCACCCAGATCGTACGATTTGACAACTTTATATATATATATATATATATATATATATATATATATATATATATATATATATATATATATATATATATATATTTTTTTTTTTTTTTTTTTTTGTGAAGTCTCTTGAAACCGAAAGTGTACAGCAATAATCCAACAGTTCAAGAGATTAAAACCAACATTACCGAGCAGATATCAACAATCGACAACAGCTTATTGAGAAAGGTGATTGATAATTTTGACAAAACGTTGGGAACCTGTCTAACAAGTAGGGGGATCACTTGAACAAAATAATTTTTCACTTTTATCCGGAACCTAGTTGTAATAAACTGAAATAAAAATATGTTTTTTATCTGAAAAGAAAATCTTATTTGTATCTGATTGCTGATTCTTCGATCTTTAGATTTTTAATTATCTGTTTTATTATCGCTTTAGGTCACTTATATCGTTATAGAAAATGTCCTAACAGGAAAGAATACAAAACTTCTAGATCAAGAACTTTCAGTTGAAGAACAGATTTTCTTAAAGTTTAACTACAACCACAAAATACAAGACAGATACAATTTTGTGAATAGTAATTCCGTATACTTATAATGAAGGAATAAAACTGAAAATACCGCACACAATGGAAAGAAGATATGAAATCGGGAATGCAGAAACTTCAAGAGAATAAGGCTTCCGTTTTAGCATATTTACTACAAAGCGCCAAGACTTTACCTTCAAACTGTTTGAGTATATGCATATGAAAGTAAAAATATGCACTTGGCTCAATTTAATGTTTCGACCACATTTTTATACGGAGAGCTAGATGAAACTACATATGAAACAGAAGATTTTGCCGATGGCAGCAAAAAGGTATGCAGGGTGAAAAAATTAAACGAATGACAAATTTTGAATAAAGTACAATTCAAACTGAATTAAAATTGTATGAATACGGGGGTAGATTGTTTGTTTATTTGTTTTACTGAAGAAATGTTAAATGTAGTCTCAAATGTTTTTAACTGCATACAATTATGAGTTGTCAGATTTCTAGTGAACCAATAAAAGATTGAAGTTGAAGGTTTGTGATGGCATATGGTCCATATACATATTGTCAAAAATACAAAGTAGCCAAATTCGCAATTAGTTACACAAAATCGTAACAAACTGAAATAGTGGCTGCTGTTGGAGACACACGAAGAGGAAAAATTGTTGTCAGGTTATTAAAACGAAGTTGGACAGCTTCACAGAAGAAACTGGAACTGTTTATGATTACCAATGTCAGTCATATTAAAGTAATGTTTAAGTGGCATTATCTCAAACATATGTCTAAATATTTTTAAATATTTTCCCATAAGACGTCCAAGAACTGCAGACGACTTAATACCTTCACTAAAGTGCAATGAGTTTTGTTTTATAACCCGCCATACACTCCAAACTAAATCACTCAGGTTTATTCAGACAACAATTTTATCTGTTAATATTGTTTTAATAATTAGTCCAAAATTGCATAAGCCACAATCAAAAAAGTACTCAACAATCAGAAAAATTTATATGTATACTAAATATGTGATGTACGATATTTTTATACATATGATTTAACCAGTTGCTGAAAAACTACGTGATCTATTTAGTTTGATCGAATTTTTAAATAAAATTTTATTAAGCGTTTAATACAATTTTTTATGTTGACTTTAGCTCAAAGACACATCAATCAATTCCTACTTAAGAAAATAATTGATACTACTATATTAAGTTGTTGATGGACATATTTATTATATTTCAGTTATATTAATTTAATTTTAGTACAAGGCTTCTGCATTTAATTGCAGATATTCTTTATTTCAATTAATAAAATTACTACTACTAATACAAAACAATTAAAATTGTTATGATTTGAGCAACTTACAACATGTCTTTAAAATTAATAACAGAACTGTATTCATATTCATTTATTTTAATAAATATAGTTTTAATTCAGTTTTATTTATATTAAGAGGAATATATGAAGTTAAATATATTTCCTATTACAGTAGTAATGAGATTATAATACAAAGAACTACATACATTAGAAAAAGAAACCACAATGCATTAGGAGAATGTCGAGGAGTATCAACTTCAGGTTAACGTATCAACCTTTTTAATCGAAAATTAGATAACGCAGCCGTTTTCGAACTATAGATTCGCGTGGTAGAGATAGCGCCCATTTTTTAAGGCCTGCTAAAATTACTGAACTCACTACTATTAATGCTCCTATCAATGAATAAAATGTAGGCGTCTCGCCAAAAAATATAACTTGCCATATAAAAGCAAACACAATATCGGCGCAGCGAGCTATGGCTACAGGTCCTGCTTGTTCTATTTGCAAAGAAAGTGTTAAAAGAATTTGGCCAAGAAAACTGAAAATTCCTAAAATTATTACCAACCATCTATCACGACCACAAGCTGGCCAACAAATAGCTCCGATTGAGCCACAAACAGCTAATGTGTAAATTAAAGCAAATGCTCCAAAGTTAGTCATAATAACAGAATAATGTAAACCCTTTAAAGCTCTTAATAGTATATATACATTGGCACCAAATAATGTAGAAGAAATGGCTGCAACGGGACCC
>OX637532.1:0-52500 GCA_951800035.1 Linnaemya tessellans | reverse complement strand
TTGAATAATTTGCAGAGTCTCGATCTTCAAGTATAGTTGAGTTTACTAAAGAATTTTCAAATGCTATTTTTGAAAGAGGTTGATGGTTACATTGTGAATCAGAAGCTTTGATAGTGGAATAGCGTCTTAAAATGTTAGGGTTAGAATAACGTACACCATTTGATAACGTTGTATGTGTTATTTGTTGTGTGGTCGGAATGTTGGATACAGTTTGAACGCCCTCAGTATGTATTTTAGATTGCCTACGATCTAAAATGTCAACTTCTGAATTGGCATATAATGGTGTTTTGAAAGAACTCATATTATTTACTATGCTTTGAGTATTTGATATGCAATGGTCCGATGTAGTATACGAAGCATGTTTTGTTTGCTCTTCTGTATGACTTTGACTATTTACTGGCAGTGGCATTGTGCTGCAATGTAGGGAGTAATCAAATTTTTCATCAGCATTAGAACGAAGCAAAGGTAATGTTGCACTATTTATACTGCATCCCTTTGCAAAGCTTGTCATGCGCATATTCGTGCAGCGTCCATTAGGTTCTTCTTGAATGGCGGGCGGCAATTTTGAAACAGTCTTACTGGCAATACGTGGTCTTATTATCACTTCAATTTCTCGTTCTTCAGCCGAATGAATACCACTAGATGATTCAGACGGATCTCGTTCTGGAGGAGATGTACTTTCCGTACAATAAGAATTTGTATCACTTCTAGGTGTTAAAACCTCTTGTGGGACTCCGGAGTCTGCGCGACGTAAACATCGCGGTGTTGAGCTTGGCGCAATCTATTGAATTACATATATTTTGTGATCTTAACATACATGTTTTTAAATTAATTCGGTACTCACATGTGCTTCGTTTGTTTGAACAGCAACTCTCACTGGTGCCAAAGGACTGATTAAATAATCCGGAGAAGACAGTTGGATACATTCAGTTATTTTTTTACTCTGCAATATTGAAACATTATTATTGTTTATTGTTGTGACTAATTTTGGTGGAGGTGGTGGTAAAGGTGGTTCCAAATCATACGTAGAAGCATACGTCACTGTATCGTCTCGAACGGACTCTAATAACTTCCCCTCTGCAGATATATCATCTTCACAAAACATTTTGCCAACACATTCCTCAGGAAAATTCTCATAAGTATTTTGATCGTTTACGGTAACTGTTGTTATATGGTTTGTTATAGTCATCGAAGATAACATATTTGGCGGAGGTGGTGGCAATTCACCATAATCTCTTAAATGTAAGACTTTTCCTCCATCGGTTAGTGTGTGGTGTTTAAAAAAACTAGCAGTGTTTTCTCTTTTGCTGCTACAATCGGAGGCTATTCCAACTATGGTAGTTGTGCCCGACCTTAATGTTGCATAATCTCCATCATCAATTTCCCTTGCATATCTGCTAAAACATAACGGTTTTGAATTGGACGGGGTTCTGAAATTTAAAATAACATATGTGTGTATATTTCAAATAAAACAGAATAACTAACTATTTAGACTAATCGATTATTTTTAAATTCAAATAGGTACATACTTTTATTACACAATTATGTAAAAATACTTTGCAAAGGAAATAAAAACCTATGTAATTAAGTATTTAGACTAACCAATTACTTCCAAATGTAACTACATTCAACAGACGGTCAACACGTATGTTAGAGTTAAAATAAAAAGAAAAAAGGCACATACGAGATAAATATTTAAACAAGCGTATTTGTATTACGAGATAAATATTTAAACAAGCGTATTTGTATTATTGTTCTTTATTAATCTTTTGTATTTAGTAGAAAAATCTAAAAAAAAAATTAACAAAAGACAGCAAACCTGAGATGTCCCGTTTGGAAAAAAACTAATCTTTAGGTAAAAAGATGAAAAACATATTTCAGATAGGTATATTAACGCTAACAATCCTAGTACTTCGGGCGACAGGTTTAGTCTCTTTGCTAAACAGAATAATTTGGTCAATATCGCGCTAGTGTCAAACATTACAGAAGGCGAAAGATGCATTTATTAACGGTCCTCTATTGGTACGAAGATATTTGCTCCTAATTAAATACAGTATATGCGTGTGAACAAATTTTAAAATAACACCAAGTAGACTTTCACTGCAAACCAAAATATAATATATAAAAAAAATTGTGTCTATTATACCATGGATTTTACTGTTCTCTTACTTTTTACTATTTTTAATTCTTACGGAGAGTAATTTTTGTATATTTTCATTTTCCTAATTGATCACAACTTATATGTTAAGCAGTTCATTAATTAATTAATTGTAATTTATGGTTTCGACTTAAACATTCAAGTTGGATTCATGTATTCCGATATATATGTATATATATATATATATATATATATATATATATATATATATATATATATATATATATACATATATATATATATATATATATATATACATATATATATATATATATATATATATATATATATATAGTAAAATTTTGCGGGAAGAATTTGTGTAGGGTATTTCATGCCAAATAACCTCTCTTTCAAGGTAGCAAATGCAACAAAGGGATACAGAAAACTTATAAAGTAGTTCTACATAAAATGTGTTCTTCATAAATGCGCTGAACACACAATGTAGAAGTTACTAGGAATAACTTGTTTAGTCAAAATTCAACAATTGATTTCAAATTTCACATTTAAACAATAATGTCCTTCTTATGTATTCACATTCAACTACTACAATTTATACTTGGGTCAAATTTGATAAACCGTTCGTTTTAGATAAAACCTTATGATCAAAGCAATGTAATTGTAATTGGATCGAATACAGGTTTTCTAAAAAACGGGCGAATGAACGAGTTCGACTCAAGTATACTACATTTTACCGTTCAAAAATCTTAATGTCAAATTGCTTAACAGGTGGACTAAAATAAACGATTTTTACCGTTTGTCGTTGTTTTGTTCCATTTCGCTAATTACATGATTATGATCGACGTCAGACGTACTCGTTATTTCATTGAAAGTGACTTTTAATTTCGCAGAATTGCCCGTTATTGTAGGCCAATATATCTCTCCAGTAGGAGCATTTAATACGTCTGAGCTAGACCCGCTACTGGACACATCTCTGGAATTTCCATGGTTTATTTTGCTTTCGGCGCAATCATTTGCAGATGACCTATTTATGGCGATGGAATCAGATTTATTTAAACTGGTTGTAGTTATGTTTCCAATATTTCGCCTATTGTGCAGTAGTAAGGGTTGCGTCGTCGCTGTTCCTACTATTGCATATGTATCCAAGAGTGGCAATTTAAAACTCCATTTCCGTTTAACAGCCAAACCAATCCAGATTATAATCCATAATATTATATGCATAACAGTCACAAGAGCTAGAAATAAATAACAAAATAATTTTAGTTAATAATAATTTATGCATAAAATAAAAGTGCTAAACGTTAACCCATTACAAAAGTAAACTGGTGAGTACATGAGCCTAATGTACAATAATTATTGCATTCGATAGAATAAATGTTTCGGTCGATTAACCGAATATATTTCTCTATATTTTGATTGCAGTACTTGAACTTAAGTTTTATATGTTTAATTATTCTCATATTCAAAAGGTATGTGTTACGAAAACCTTAAAACCGTTTAGTGTAGTCTAGTAAACATTATGTTACATAGTTTAATTTTGAGGGAATTATTACAACTTTATTAATAAATCTGTGTTAGCAAAGGGATTAATTGAAAATCTGAAGGATTAAATATTAGAAGTTCGGGACCCTGAAACTCAAAAACGTAACGGCAGATTTAATTTGTTTGGAGAAAACCAGTGTTTAAATTGCTGACGAAAAAATAGCAATAGCAGACAAAAATTGACTAGTGCATACCGAACGCATAAACAATTTTTGGCCAACGACTACTGCTACTGCTTCAACCATGAATATGAATTGAAACAAGTAAAAGTGATATATTCGGCTGTGCCGAATCTTAAATACCCTTCACAGATGTAATTCTTCTTTCTTTCTTTCTTGCCAAAACAGAAAGTAGGTTTAATTAAAAAATCAAAATGATGTTATCGGTTACTTTTATATTTAAGAAAACGTTTAAATTTTTCGGCTAGGAAGCTAAATGTTTGGCTTTTCTTATATCTAATACCTATGAACGTCTTTCAAAAATATTATATATATTTAATTTACAAACAAACAAAAAAAATCCGTTTCATGTACCCCAAAAAGTTCTAAATGTCCAACCGTAGAATCGTCTTTTAGATTTTGTTGCTTTTTAATACCAGTTTACTTCTTTCTGATATATAAAGTAGGTATAATTCATCATAAAAATCAAAAATATCAAATAAAATGGATTTATGAATCAGAAAATGACAATTTTCCAACCCTAGAACCGAATTTTTAATTTTTTAATACTAATTTAATTTTTTCTGATGTATACAATAGGTTTAATTCACTAAAAACACAAAATTTGGAATTTATGTATGTACTTTAATGTACCAAAAATATTTCGATTTTCCAACCCTGGAACCGAAATTTTTGTTTTTTTTTTAAATTTTTAATACCAATTTGATTTTTAGCGAAGTATAAAATAGGTTTAAGTCACTGAAAAAAACCAAAATTGGGAACTTATATGGTTACTTTTATGTACCAACAAATTTCGATTTTCCAACCCTGGGACCGAATATATAATTTTTTGATACTAGGTTAATTTTTTCTGAAATATCTAATAGGTTTAATTCACCAAAAGCACAAAATTTGGAATTTATGTATGTACTATTATGTACGAAAAATATTTCGATTTTCCAACTCTGGAAGCGAATTTTTATTTTTTTTTACCAATGCAATTCTTAGTGAGGTGTAACATAGTTTTACTTGACAAAAAATTAAAATTTTTAAACTTTTTGGTCACTTTCATGTACCATAAAATATTTCATTTGTCCAACACTGGAGTCGAAATTCTGATTTTTTAAGATTTTAATACCAATTTTATTCTTCCTGAACTATAAAACAGCTTTAATTAGCAAAAAGAAACAACGTCAATTGCCTTTTTGGTTACTTTTATGCAGAATAAATATTTAAATTTCCCAACCCTGGAAACGAAATTTAAATTTTTTTACCAATGCAACTCTTAATGAGGCATGAAATAGTTTTATTTAAGAAAAATTTAATATTTGTAACCATTTAGGTCATTTTTATGTACCACAAAATATTGCAGTTATCCAACTCTGGAATCCAAATTTTGACTTTTTTTTATTTTTGATACCAATTTTGTTTTTCCTGAACTAAAAAATAGTTTTAATCAGTAAAAAACAACGTCAATTGCCTTTTTGGTTACTTTTATGTATAAAAAAAAATTTAAATTTCCCAACCCTGGAAGCGAAATTTAAATTTTTTAAAATTTTCTTTATCAATGCAAATCTTCATGAGGTATAAAGTAGTTTTGTTTAAGAAAAACTCGAATTTTGCAACCATTTTGGTTATTACATGTACTACAAAATATTTCATGTAGCAAAAAAACATTAATTTTTCCAACCCTGGAAACGAAATTTTAATTTTTTCGTTTTTTTATCAGTGCAACGCTTCTTGAGGTATAAAGTAGTTTTATTTAAGAAAAATTTCAAATTTTTTACTATTTTGGTAACTTTCATGTACCATAAAATATTGCACTTCCCCATCCCTGGATTCGAAATTTTATTTTTTATTTTTGAATTTTTGATACCAATTTTGTTCTTCCTAAATTATAAGACAGGTTTAGTTAGCAAAAAAACAAAACAAAAAAAAGTTGCCTGTTTGATTACTTTCATGTATAAAAAAAAATCAATTTCCCACCCCTGGAAGCAAAATTTGAATTAAAATTTTTTTGGCCAATGCAAATCTTCATGACGTAGAAAGTGGTTTTGTTAAAGAAAAACTTGAAATTTTTAACAATTTTATTTACTATATGTACTACAAAATACGGAATAGGCCGAAAAAAAAATTTTGATTTCCCATCCCTGGAAAAAATTTTTATTTTTTTAGTTTTTAATAGATCATTGAGGCTCCCCAAAGCCTATTTATTTTTTTTTTTCGGAGTAGGACCAGCACTCACGGGATGACCCCTATATATGCAATGCATTGCGCCGGAACTGAAAACAAGGGGATAGTATAGAAGGGACAGATTAGGAAAGATGAGAAGATAGTTGTTTTTGTAGCTATTTCAACCTTTTTACTTCGCCGGCTAATTTTTAATACAGAGCCGACGAAGGTGGGTGCTGTTACTCTGCTTTTTTAGTACATGATCCTGTCAGTGGCTGCCAATTATGTTCAGTGACCAGTGAATATGCCTTCATCATTGAAACGGGCTGGCAACAACTAACACAACCACGCACTAATGCTGATCAGAAGAATTCAACACAATATTTCTCGACTCAGCGCGGGCTCGAACTCACAACCCTCCGCTTCATAGTCTCGTGTTCTACTACTTCCTTTGCAGTTCAAAGGAAATTAACATAATGGCAAACAACAACAAACAAATTGTTGTCTGCCAATAAATATTAATAAATTACTGGATTAAATGATTACTAAATGAGACTTTATTTAACATCCTCATGTATACGCGATTTGTAAAAATATGGAAGGGTAAGATAAATTATAGTGAATGAAAATTAAGCCTATGTAACTGATTCTTTGACTTCAATTTACAAAAATAACAATAAAGAGCAACTCGAAGCGAAAATAAAAAAATTTTCTTAATAGTCAAAATATGTTTGTCGTGGTCATTTTAGTCGTTTCATTGACAATTCAGTTTGCTATCAATAAAAAAAATATGGAAGGGTAAGATAAATTATAGTAAATGAAAATTAAGCCTATGTAACTGATTCTTTGACTTCAATTTACAAAAATAACAATAAAGAGCAACTCGAAGCGAAAATAAAAACATTTTCTTAATAGTCAAAATATGTTTGTCGTGGTCATTTTAGTCGTTTCATTGACAATTCATTTTGCTATCAATAAATCTGCTGCAGATATTTCAGTTGTTAGTCGTTTTTACTTTGCATGCTTGAGGCTGTCGACTACGCATGTGTGTTTGCTGAAGTCGCTGTCTTTGCAAACACAATCATTTTGTGTGTATCTGTTTCATTTAATTTTTTTTTAAATCATTCCACAGTCGTATTCACTAACACATTTTGGAAATAATATGAGTTAGCAATTTTAAAGGCTGGAGAAAACCAACAAGATAATTGATATAGTGGATATTGTAAAAATGTTACTTACCTGCCATAAATGTTGGGCAGTGCAAATTGTTGCGATATGTTGCGCTTAAGTCATTCAACAATGGAGCTTTAACTACACACAAAGCCAATGCATAGCAAAGCGACGCACAATGGGAGAAGCAAGTCCAAGATTTATTAGAATTTAACGATATTATAGATCGATTACGTACTTTAATTAATAAACGTCCATATCCATATAAATACAAAACCATGGAGGAAGATAGAATCAAAATGACCGACAGCAAAAATAATCCAAGTGTAACACTGGCATTTAGAAGGAGGCCAGAATGAGTTATCGGCTGTCCTTCACTGTATATTTGTAGTTTAAAAAGACTAGATACTCCTACGAAACTAAAGATAATATCTGCTGACGATGCAATCATCTGCACACTAAAAATTGTAGCAAACGATTTAGCAGTAGTCCAGAATACCGCTGGATAACGAACGCACCAAACAAAAAGTGCACATACAAAGTTAACAAATTCAACACTTGGTGGATTCTTAAATACATTCACATCTATTGGTTTTTCAACACCAAAAAACAATTGCAACATACCAGCAAATCCATCAAGACGTACTATGTTATATTGGGAGATATCGGATTGTCTTCCAGAAGTTGTGGAGGATTCAAGCAAATTAATTTCGCTTGTATCATTAAAAGAAAACTCGCCGACTAAGTATTCGGGTTCAATTTGAACATGATTCGCTTCCATTTGAATAATGTCTCTCTTGATTTTCTTATTTGGTGTTTGCGTTATTTCAATAATTTCTGAATTACTTGATACTGGTGTAGAAAGTATAATCTCAGGAAGTTTTTCTGTTTTTACAATATGAATATTGCTATCCCATAGGGTCTTGGTAGTTGTAGTTGACGATTTTGGATAAATACCTACTCTGCCATGGCCATAATCCAAGACTTCATAAGATGTGGGTCTATGCTCATATACTTTACCTCCTTTAAAGGCTTCACCTGTGACAGGAAAAATAAGCTCATCTAAGTTGGTCAAATTCATAGAACGATCTGAAAATTTATTATTTAACTGATGCATATCTTTCAATCGTTTATACGATGATTTCGTAGATTTTTGCGCTGCGGAATAATGTTCATGGTTATTACGTTGTGATAAGGCCGATGCAATTTTTCTTTGTTTGTGATGTTTCCGAAATGCTTTTCCATTATGATGGCTTTGTCCACTATGTTTCTGGCTTGCAGGATATGTATTAAATGATATATGCTTTCTATCTTGTAATGGAAGAGAGCCCAATTCACCAACTTTTCCAACTACCTCACTTTGTTTTTTTATTGATGGGTTCAAAATAAAGTCAGTATTTGTTGTTGCAGCAATAAATTCATTATTGTTTGTAGTTAAATTTTTTTTATCAAGAATCGATGACACACGCATTGTTTTGGAAGCTGCATTAGTTGTAATTGTATTTGCGCCATTATATTTAAACGTAGATATTAAAGTAGGGGAAAGTGTTGCTGGTATTTGTGTAACAACTCTGTTTGAGTTATCAGCCTCTAAATGAGGCAATTCAAAATATTTTGTTTTTCCGTTACCCATTTTTACAGCATATTCATTTTGCTTAAATTTATTATCCGAGAAATTTTTCGTAGTTTCGTAATTTTTTGAGAAGGTAGTAAAGTTGATATCATTAAATTTGTTTCCATCTTCTTGCAGTTCAATTGACGTACTGTTGTTATATTGAAAGTTTTTAATAGATAATACTAATAGATTACGTTGACCAAAGGTAACAAAATCTAGTTCAGTTCTCCAAATTGTTTCTGAAAATAAAATTACAATTTGTTTTATTGAGAACCTATTAAGATTATGAGTTTCGAGCATTGGTAGAAGAATAGAGACAACT
Source organism: Linnaemya tessellans (assembly GCA_951800035.1). Lineage (NCBI taxonomy): Eukaryota > Metazoa > Arthropoda > Insecta > Diptera > Tachinidae > Linnaemya > Linnaemya tessellans. The sequence goes on along the minus strand of OX637532.1, from coordinate 43,405 downwards.
GAATATATGAGCTATTTCCTCTTATTCTGTAACTGTACTAAGAAGACAGTTACGTATTCTTCAGTCGACTACTTTTAACAGCCCTTTGCTATTCTCTATGTCTTGAGAGGATAGTCAGAAGCTATCAGCAGTATTCTATTATTGCCTAGAAACGAGTACGAAAGTCTCCTCTTATTTTTGAATACTTGATATTTTTCGTTTGATTGCTTTTGAAAAGATTTGTTCTTTATTGAAAGTATATAACAAAAAATGTACTCTATTTCAAAATTCAAATGTTTCAAATTTTAAAGATAAAAGCGCGTATTACAATCAATAAGCTAAGTAAAAATTTCGCTGATAATTTTCACAGTTATCATTTATTTCAGAAAGTGATCGTAAGACGTATAGAGGATTTTTGAAAAATATAGCGATGAACATCAGCTTTTGTAGTTTTAATAAAATGTACTCTGGGAAAAAATTTTAGGAAAAGACATTTCAGAAACGTAGTTTTGGAACTTATACTTTTTACCCGACGGATATTTTTCCCACTTTTATAGTAAAAATTATGGTTTTTCATTCAAATAATACATTAAAGCCACCCAGGCAGCAATTGCATCTTTTCGCAACAATATGTAATACCACAACACTATAAATATCACAAAATTTTTGTAAAACCACATTACTTGAAACACAAAAATTTTACTTTAGTTTAGCAAAAATTCTAATTCAATTCTAACCGTAAATGCCAAAAATTTTAATTTAATTTCGAAATGCCATATTTGAAAAATAATTCTAGACCAGATGATTTTGCATATTTTTTGGAAACTACCATATCATGTAGGCGTGTAAACCAATATATTAATTTCCGAAACTGTCAAACTGATTTTGGTGGAAAACATTATATAAAGGTGCAAAGTTTGTAGGGTATATATTGCACCGCTAATTAAAGTACTAACTGATTTATTCAAAAAACATATTTAATATTTATTAATGGATTAATTGGCAAATTTTATGTAGAAATTTGCTAAATAAACTGTTAATAAACATAATATATTTTTATGAATGATGCCGTAAATTTTTTTAAATTAAAATCAAACAAAAATATAATACAAAGCGATCACCTTTTGGTAGTAGACCGTTTTCAATTATACGTGCTTCCAATAGCAAACGAGGTAAGAGTAAGCACATAGCTATTATGATATGTATAAACGCAGCAGTAGGTCCTCCGTGCGTCCATAAATTCCGTAATTTACCACCTGGATAGTCGTATTCTAAGCCATCATATAATACCATGGAGCAAAAACGTTCTTTTGAATTGCTACCTAATTTGATTCCATCATTTGCCATATTACCAACCTAAATTAAAAAATTAAATCTTAAAAATCATGTTTAGTAATATATTTATTTTATAAATTATAACAAAGTTTAAAAAGTTAATTAAATTTATACACAAGACCTCCACAGCTCAACAAGTGCGAGAATATACATATGTATGTTCTGTTTCCACAGAACATACATATGTATATTCTTCGAAAACGTATCAAATAGTAGTTCTATAATAAAAAAAGTTGTTCTACGACCTATCCTTTACCTATCTAATAATTTACCGCTACTTCTCAGTTGTTGAAGACAATCCCCAATTAGACCCCGCTAAACTCGGAGTATGACTTTAGAATGTTCTACAAAAAGAACATAACGAATGACGCATTCTATGTGTCTTGGGCTTTATATTTTTAAATACGCAAACAAATGTTAAAAACAAAGTGAATGTTTTCCAATTTGTGTTATATCAAATCGCACTCGTTCAACAATACTGTATTAAGTCAAAATTTTTTTATTTTATCTTTTTGGCAAAAAGTAATACACTTAATTCTACCTATGGTTAAAAATTCACATAGTTCTGACTACTCTTTCTTAACAAAATTACATGTTGCGACCTTTTTCCTGCTGAAATGGCTTACTTCTGTGAATCAAGAAAAGAAAATTATTTTGAGTTGTTTGAATTGATTGGCCTTGACAAATAATTATTTTTTCGTATAAAAAGTAGTATTTTGAGTTAAGTTGTTATTCTAATAATAAAAGTTTCTTTTAGTAAGGTAGTATTTTGAGTTGCAACTGTTTAATTGATTCAGGCTAAGCAAATTTTTTATTTTAATTCGAAATATGATTGTTTTCATGAAATAATGCTTAACTTTTTCTTTCGAGTTGTTACTGTTTTCGTGAAATAATTCTGTTTTTTATTGAGTTATTACTGTTTTGATGAAATAGTTTTAATGACACTTTGTAATATTATTACTTTATGATTTTGCATTTGAGCAATATAGCAAAAAATGCAATTTTGATCAGCTAGGAATTGCATTATTAAGTTTATTGAACATAATAGTGAATATTTGAAATAAAAAAGTCTAATTAATTCAATTAACAAAATGAGTTGTCAAAACAAAATATGCCACTCTCGGAAAATAAAAGAAAGGATATTATTTACCTAGTCAAGAGAAACATAATCTCTAAAAAGTATTACGTTTCATACTACGTAAATTTTAAATATATATTTTAAACTTTTTTAATTTAATAAAATATATATTTTAAAATTTTTAGCAGTTGTTAGCATTTATTTAGCTTTAAAAACTTTGATTACATAAGTCTTTTTTCATTTCGTGTTTATTAAAAATGTATTAAATACAGCAATAAATTTCATATAAAAAACACAACTCAAAATATTTACTTCTTATAAACAAAAATAATTCAAGAAAATTATAGAAACTAAAAAACGCTTTTCTATCTGCAGACAATGAACAAATAAAAAGGTTATGCAGCGCAATACAATAATTGATGGGTTTTCTAAATATTACCGAACTTTTGTTAATGAAAACTTCCTTAAGCGTTAAGAAAACAGTTTTTGTCTCTCCTGAAAACTTTGAAGTTTTTGAGTTAATACAGTATTGTTGAACGAGTGCGAAATGTTTAAAAATTTTTGTGACATTTTATATATTTCATTCTTAAGCGATTTGTTCTATACACTAGAGCCCCGACTTGCGTCGTTTCGAATTGCGTCGCTTTTTAAAAACTGGAAAAATTCGAATCGCGCCCTTGCAATTTCAAGTTGAATTGAGCTCAATATAAGCTTAATAAATTAAAATTTTTTAATGTACCATCTTTTTATGAATATATTCGTACATATCGCACTGCCTACTCCAAAGATGGTCAACTCGAAATTTTTCAATTTTCTCTTTTTGCCAGAAATCAATGTACAGTGGGCATATCTACCCACTGTAAAAATCTTACATCAATATCTGTATTCTTCCGAAAAAAATATACAATTGCATCCCTGTTTGTGATATAAAGTAGTATAAAGAATTTTCAGTGTTTTGCTTCTACGGAAAATTTTTAAATTTTGAGTTGACGCTCTTCAGAGGAAACAGTGCGATATGTAAATGAATTTAATTTTTGTTGCTTTTTTTTAATTTATTGTTTTGTTATTTCTTTATAACAATTATAAATATTTGTTGTAGTAAAGGACATAACTAAAAATGTATTCATACTTGTTTTTTATCAAAAATGCAAAATATTTGCTTTGTTTTGAATATTTTCCCCAATAAATTAAATTTCAGTGCATTTATATAGAAAAAGGTGGTTCGATTTGCGTCGCTTCGATTTGCGTCGCGTTTCTCCGGTCCCCATTAACGACGCAAGTAGGGGCTCTAGTGTAATTTGCTTTCTCAAAGTGTACTTACAAATTTTTTTATTCGTCATAGAAGATAACAAGTTTCTTTTTTGTCATCGTCGTTGCAAAGTTCTATTTTCGAAATTATTTTTCATTATTCGATTCAGTTATTATTCAATAATTTTTCGGGTGCAAAATCAAAAAGAAAATCCTATAATTTTTAATTTTTATACATAAATTAGATAATTATATTGTGTAATACTACAGATATTTACGAAAATTTTCAGATCAATGGAAGAATTCAACGATGAGCTCGCAATCCCAAAGTCGTCCTACATTTTGTGCGATACCTATAAACTACTCTAACTAAAACTCAGATATTTATTATAAATAAGTAAATCTTATTCGATTAACAATTTTTGTTTTTTTAATTTCATGCATTCTGAGCTCTTTGTGGGACAAAAGAATAAACGAGCAAGAAGTGGATCTCAAAAATTAATAAGTTCGAGAATTACAGAAGTTTCCATTTTTTTAATGACAGAAACTTTGTTATATGCAATAATACATATTTTAATCAGCACTATAAAATTCTATGAACTGTCAATTTCCTTGTAGTGTTCCTACCAAAAAATTTTATAAATTATAAATACGTGGAAAATAAAATTGAATAGAGGGTAACAAATATATATTCAACTTTTTGTGAATATTTTCGCGACATAGTCAAAGTAAAGAACATTTGTAAATATACAATATTTAAAACTTAAAACTGACTTTTTGCAAGTATTTTTCTGTTTCAAGCCACTAAATTACAAAAATTATCTACTTAAAGTACTTTCACACTTGTGAAATAATTGACCAAAAAAAGCGTAACTACAAAATAAATACTAACGAAAAATATTTTGATTCAGATAAAGTGTCATAGAATCTAATATAATTGGAAACTATTTAACTCAATAAACACTTCCCTGCATTGTAATGTTTTTTATTAGTATTTATTGGTTCCGATTTTTTGGAACAATTATACATATTAAGCTCGGTCACAACCTTAAAGCTTGACTTTTTTTGGTATATATTGAATAAATAAACGAAAATACCTGAAAATTCTTAGTTGATTTACTTACTTTAAATACAGCTGAAGTAAAGAAAATGGGTAGTAGAACGAAAACTAACCCAGACAAAATTATTTGCAAATTCAATTCAGCTACTGGTTCAATTTTCCATGATATTAGTGAACAGCCTAAAAAGTATATTTTGTATTATTATACAAATTATTCACAATTTGGTTTTATTAATTTTTTCATCCATGACAAAACAACTTTGCCCAAAAGGCTAATTTTTGGTAGAAATAAAAATAACAGAAAAAAATCCAACCGAAAAATAAAATGAGTGTTTGGTGTAATACAATATAGTGCAATCAACCTAAAACTTAAGCAAATTCGCCGTGCCTCTCATTCTTACAATGAATGCATCTATAAAAATACATACGTATATCTACATACGTACATTGTACATATGGATACTTAGTAGAAACAAATTTATTATGGTTTTCGTAAACAAAAAAAGTTTAGGATTGAAATAATTTATATCTAATTTTAGAAAACAAAGTGATCTTACACAAGACAATCCTCAAACCGAATTGGAATTATGGTACATAAATTTGGGGAAATACTAATAATTTTAATCGGCATGGTTGTGTAAGGCGTTGGCGTTTACGCCAAAGGCGTTTTTTGTACAAGATTAAAGAAACATACACGCAGTTTTCTTTAATCTACTACGAAATACGACCGAGGCGTGAACACCAACGCCTTTCACAATCAGGAGGAATAGTGATGAAATGCGTAAACGCAGAATATTTCATGTACCTGATCTACCTTTTAGAGGCTGGAATAATTCATGCAAATGCATACATACTTATCTTATTTAGATAAATATGTTATCGAATTTTTCAAATCTGCATTAGTACACGGCTGTGTAAATTTTTGTCAGCTTGTTTCGATGACGAAGGGATAGCACTGAACATTACCGGTAGCGATTGACAGCACCATATACTAAATAGAAGCCCTCCCTTCTTCAGTGCACTAGCAAAAATTCGTCAGTTTACTACAAATTCTGTCCTATCAACACTTAAACATTTGATCAAAGACTATAAATATACATATATTAACATGTTGCACTGCCACACATCATACGTTCACTGTTTAATTTACTGATGTGGATAGCACTATGCCCACTTTTTTTCCAAAAATATTATTTCATTTTCTCAGAGAACTTATTATTCTTAACTTTTTATTATTTTTTATCTTGGACCTGCCCTCGGGGATGACTCCTACATATGCAATGTATTGCGCCGGAACTAGAAAGGAGGGGACAGATGAAGAAAGATGAGGAGATAGCGATTTTTTTGTAGCTATTTCACCGTTTTTACTTCGCCGGGTAATTTTTGCTACAGTACCGACGAAGGAGGATACTGCTGTTACTCTGCTTTTTAGTACATGATCGTTTCAGCCGTTACCAATTATGTTCAGTGACCAGTGCTATGCCTTTATCACTGAAACAGGTTGGCAACAACTAACACAACCATGGACTAATGCTAATCAGAAGAATTCAACACAATATTTCATGAATCATCGGGGGTTGAACTCAGGACCCTCCACTTCATATTGTTGTTTATTGTTCAGTCAATGGACAAATAATCCTTATAGACTAAGATAACATAAAAAAATAAAAATATATACCTAATAGTCTCGTGTTCCTTTACTTCAGCCAACAGCACCCAAATATGCATTTGGCAGATCGCACATTTCAACTTATGTATATGTTTGACATTGAGAGACACAGTGAATTTGCTTTATTTTTACAATGTCTGTATCTTAATTTACCTTGATCCATGTTGCTAGTTTATGTTTTATATTCAAATATATATATGTAAATGATTTAAGCACATAATTACCTAAAAATCTCGATGCACCATGAACTGCTAAATATCCTTGAAATAATGTGAACAATACACCGTACCAAATCGACCATAAGGAATTTAAATGCAAATAATTGTTATGATCCGGATACATTTGAGCATATATACTGTTAAATTTAGAGCGTTTTCTTTTAGAATTCATATATTTGGCTGACAAATGAGGACCTTTAAAATGCATATGTGCTTCATCTTGTTTATATATTGCACTTGAACCACTTTTCGAAATGCTCGAATGTGAAGAAATAGGCCCTCTTTGATCCATACAGTGTGCGGTATTACTTAAGTGGCGACTTGAATTAGAACACATATTTATATTGGTTTTTTCCAGTTTATCTACAATATGATTATTATTTTCATGTATTAATGATCTTTTAATAGGCATGTCCCTTTTATGAAGTTTGTGTATAAATTGCAACTAAGCTTATGATTTCATAGTCTCACATTAAAATAATAGATCGCGCGTGTAATTTTATCATTGTGTCAAATTTACGATAGAGAAGATTTATTTTCATTCTTTTTGTGCATTGGAAAGAGTTAATTAACCTACATAAAAAGATAGAAACCAATTATTTTTTAGTATGTAATATAAACCTTTTAGCTATATTATTTTTAACTTGCAATTAGAACTTTTCTTAAAAAATAAAATTTTCATGAACCGAATATATGTGACCTGCTTCACGAAAAGGAACGAAAAGGGTAATTTTATACTTTTGATATTGAACTTTTTTTAAATTTCAAATATTATATATATTATCTGTTTATATCACATTTTTAAATTTTTTCATTAATTAAGATCATCTTTACAGGTGATTTGTAAAAAAAACTAAAAGACATAGAAACTTGCGGTTTGCGGCATTTGAAAGAGCGTTTTTTCCTATAAGAATCACTCAAAAAGTAAAAAAAAAATTTTCGGCGCAGAGGTCCCTTTTCGTTTAGCAGGTCACATATAGTTTCTTTCGAACAACTATGTATATACATATTTAAACATACAGTGAAAACTTGATAGTCCGAATCTTTTTTCTTGTGTTTTTCTTTTGAAGTTCAATGTTTGTGCAAAATGCCTTCAGTTTCTTTTTAAATATATTTATTTATTTAAATGATTAATAAATATAATATATCATTCTATATGTGTTTTAAAGGCATTTCTAATGCAAAAAATGTATTTAAATTTTCATTGGTAAATCTCGACAATTTGACAATCCGGATCATGGTCTGCAATCAATTATCCAAATTATCAAGTTTTTACTGTATATGTGCAAATATACACAGTTCGTGATTGCTATAAAACTTATTATTGGTGATTTGTTAAAGGTGATTTTGGGAAGTAAAAAACAATCTTCCAATTGCAAGCAGGATAAGTTATTTCGCGATTTTATAACTTTTGATTATAAGTTCATATTTTATTCAGGGTGGAATATTTTGTGTACTAAGTATTAAAAGCTTTTATTTATATATTTTAGGTAATAATTAGCATAGATGGGCACTTTCCAGTACCGGTATATATTTTTTTACTGGTACTGCACTTCAATTTTCATTATCAGTACATTTTCTTTATTAATTAGAAATTATAAAATACAAAAATAAATTAGGAGCAAAAGTATCATAGCTCTTCTTTAAGGAATTTGATTAGCGTTGCTATTAATTTACTTAATACTTACTGCCGTATTCATAAAAAATACTTTAGGTTTATTAAGCGCTTATTTGACGTATTTCTATGGGAAATTTGTCAAATAAACCTGTAATAAACCTAAAACATTTTTTATGAATACGGCGGTTAGTATACAAAACAGGAATAAGTATCTATAATCTATAATAATTTATCCGATTTGATATGAAATGTAATAAAGAATGGTATTTACAATGCTGTTTGAATAATTTTACACAAACAAACTAGTTGAGTATTTGCGCATGACGTTAACACAAAAACCGATCTCATAGAAACAATTTCAAAGAAGATATACTATTATTGTAATAAGCATATGAACTTGGATTTTATGTATAATTTAACTAATATTATAGTTAATAGAAATCTAATTTTGTTTTGCTTCTCATATTAAGAAAATTTACTAAGCAGAATTTGATCTATATATCTATATATATATATATATATATATATATATATATATATATATATATATATATATATATATACATACATATATATATATATATATATATATATATATATACATACATATATATACATATATATATATATATATATATATATATATATATATATATATATATACATGAATGGATAGAAGCTACACAAAACAGCAATTATCAATCCTCATACTTGAATTAATTAAACCAAATTAAAGGTGTATTATTATACCTGTTTTGGCAAAATTAATAGATATTACATACAATACATATTTACATAAAGTTATTACAAAGTAAAACCATAGTCAGTAAAAGTACATAAAATCCATAGATATACATACATGTCCATATGAATATAAATATGCACTTCATTGTTACTCCAAATCATCAGTAGACGTAAACTATATTTTGAAAGTACAGAAAAACGTTAATATTTTATACAAAGTACATTAATAAAACTTATTGTTTATTTACAATTTAATCCAGTGGGTGCTTTACTTATCCCCAACAGCGTGTTTTAGGATAACATTCGCAAACCACACATATTATATGTGTATGGAAGTATATTCACACAAAGCTGTATATGCAAAGTAAAACATTTTTAACCAAGTCAATTCATTTTTAAAAATTGATGATTTGAAATCATTTCAATTTGCTACTATAGTATATTTTACACGCAATTAGTAAAAATTCTACTTTACATTAAAAATAAAGTTATTTTATTAATATACTGAAACTTATTTATTTATGTATGTATAGGTCCCTTAAAATTCACCGCACGTAAAGAGATGTCAGATCGCGATTTTTGCCAAATATGGCGATTTTAAAAGCAAGTTAATAAATGGTACAATGATAAACCAGGTAGTCTGGAATAGCCACCTGTGTTTTTTTATTATGATACGAACTTTCATATGTTATAAGCATAAGGAGTATATATGCGTATAACATTATGAATAAACTTTTGACAGTAGTTTGGTACATAATAGGCAAATTTAATATAGAGCTGCGTTAGAGAGAGTACCTGGTAAATCTGCCTTGGCATAAACCTTTAGGGGCTTTAGACACGGCCAAAATGCGTGCTGAAATTGGTTATAGTATAAAAATCAAATATATGTGTATGTGTTAACAAGTCAAACACGATCAAATTTTCATTATATTTATATTTTCATTGTGAACAGTTGTCAAAAAAAAAATTTAGATTTAAGAGAAAACAGAAAACTTAAGGCTGGTTGTCGCATACAGCTGAAACTGAAACTCAAACTGAATTCCATACGTTTGCGACTGAAACTTAATAGCAACTGAATTTAGCAGCTGAATCCGATTTTTCAGTTGCTGTTGACAGGAACTGAATTCAGTACATTAGCAACCGAACTGAAAAAAAGTACTTTTGACTTATTTTCAGTCGCTGTCCGACTGAAATATCATTTTTGACATGTCAAATTTGAAAACTATCACTTTATTTTGTTTGAATGAATATTCACCTTGCATTTTTTTGTAAAATTTAAATAGCGCGTATAAATAGTTGAAAAAAAAAGTAAACAAAGCCGACAAATTACATTTGCTTTGATTCAGTTTCAGCTGTATGTTGCAACCCACGCAACATTCAGTTGCTGTTTTAGAACTGAAAAAGTAAGAACTGAAACTTAAAAAAATTCAGTTTCAGTTTTAGTTTCAGTTTCAGCTGTATGCGACAACCAGCCTTAACTCATACAAAAACGTGTAGAATTAAAAGAAAAAGAGATATGGCTGGTGAAAAACAAGAAGTATTCGAAGTTATTATTTTTAGTAACATATATTTATTTAAAGAAATCGTTTTATAATATTTTAACCAAACGAACAGCACGAAATCAAAACCAATATGAATGCTTGATGGGCCATCAACCATGGTCACATTAAGCACATGTACTTGACAGCAACCATTTTGACCGTGTCTAAACCCATTTAATAAACGAAATGACAGATTTGTTAACAAATAAAGGCGTAAAAAGAAACTACAAGGGTACAGGCCACAAATATTAATAATCTGGAAGAGGACATTCTTCTTTATATTGATAATAATTTGGTTGACTTGGCAATATTGGATAACCCATGTAGAGAGGTAGTGAAATAGTCTGGCAACAGTAACATATGGTAACATTTGTTTAATGTTTTTATTTTATTTTAATTTGGGGGTTTCGTAAAGTAGTATTTATCACAGAAGATACATTTGCCTCCCACAACATCCTTATCAAGCAAATCTCTGTATTGCAGATAAGCAATATCTCCGTATTTGAGTTGTCAGTTCTAGTTATTTGTCTTTGGTATTTATTATTGGAAAAACTACATATATTCTCTATAATTGTCAAACTGCAGTTTTGAAATGGTTCCATGGCATATAATGATCGGAATTGGCGTAGGTGTGCTTGCTTCCATATTAACAATATTCGCACATAGAAGGCCAATTGAAGCAGCACCCAAATGTGAATACACTTCGTGAGTTAAAATGTCTTCTAAAACTATATAAAATATTCTACAAAAATTTTTAAAATTATAGGCCTCCAGATGAAATTTGTAATATTTGCCTGGATAATATGTCTAATAACGAAATAAGATACCTGCCCTGCGGCCATGGACTTCATGAAAAGTGTTTTCAAGAGTTGAGGAAAAATCAGTATGGACGTTGTCCTCTATGTCGTCAAGACATCCGCATATGAATAGCAATCTGTACAAGTGTACATACATCACAATCTATCCAATTTTTTCCAAGTAACACTCTCAAGAATAAAATCCTCTGTAACCTAGTAACAAATTGGTTGTTCAATATATTTGCTAGATTTTCAATCGCAAAGCAGCTCAGTCAGTCAACAGCAAGCCTCATCGGCAATTATTTTTTTAAGTGCAGCCAGACCACTGATTGTTTACTCTCTTTCGAGAGTTTTGCGTCTCACTCGCACTAGTTAATTTCAACAACACAGATAACTGTATAGGTTTACGGTTGTTCTGAGGTTTTTTCCGTGGTTAACAACGTTGCTACTTCCTATGTGAAGGCACCCTAGAAGGGTACTGTGAGTAAAATTTGCTCACATAAGGAATAGATTTGTTCGTAAATCAGCAGGTTATCCACACTGAAAGTCAAGCCACTAGTAGTGCTTGGCCCACTCTGTCATTAGTCGGCTGCCGCAAGCATTGAATGATGTTGTTTGATTTGTCGCGCTTGTGGACAATTTAAAAAAAATTAATGAGTAAAATTTACTGTTACCGTAAAAAAAAACTATAGAGCATACAAAGGGCAGGTCGCGGGCTAACAGAACAAAATATTTTGGATGCAATACTTGAACTAGAATCTGAGGATGAAGACAATTTGGAGTTGGAGCTTTGTAACTTTGATGAGGATTCTTGGGAGAGTGTTGCAGATCCGAAATATCAAGCAGAAATGGAAGAATTAAATTATGTCGAAGAAAATTTTATTCACGGAATCATAAATGCAGAAGAAGCTGAAAAGGAAGAAAGAGAAAATTGTATTTGAAGTAAGGAACTTGTTGCTGCGCTAGGTCAAAAAACTCCCTCAAAAAATATTGTTCACATTCGCCCTGGCCCTGCAACAAATGCAAATATTCGTTGTGTCCTGCCAGCTGCTTCACTGTTTTTTACCGTAGACATATTGGAAGAGATTTTGGTTTATACAAATAAAAAAATAAACATTCAAAGGGAGAATTATAACGATAAATGTCACGCGGTTTTGTCAAATTCGGAAATGGACGAACTCAAAATAAGAATGGATGAATACAAAATAAGAACTGTTGGCACAATAAAAATAAATAAACCACAATTGCCTATTGAATCTACAGATATAAAATTTCAAAATCGAGCCGCACCCACTTCATTGTTTATATATCATGAAGATTTGACAGTTGTATCATACAAGCAAAATTATAACAAACTTGTATTTTTGGCGTCTAGTATGCACAGTACGGGTAGTATTCATGAGACCACTGGAAAACCAGAAATAGTGCATATGTACAACTCAACAAATACAATGTTTCAAATGCAACGGTTATAATCATAAAGCGAATGAATGTAAAAATGTAATGTGTCTCAAATGTCATGGAAATCACAAATCGAAAGAGTGTCAAGAGCATGTTATTAATAAATGTATAAACTGCTAGAGAGTAAACAAAAGACTAAACCTCGGACTGGATGAGAATCATGCAACAACGAATCGAGAATGTCCAATTTTCCAAAACAAGCTCAGTGCAAAAAGAAGAAGAAATCGTTTAACGGCATAACAATTATGGCAAATATTTGGTATATACACGAACATACAAGGCTTATTAAATAACTTCTACCAACTAGAAATTATAGCACAAATAAATAATCCTGAATTCATTATATTGTCAGAAACTCATCTAACCAAGGAAGTCAGTGAAGCAGAAACTTTTTTAAATGGATACAACCAATACAACTCCTTATCAAATTCAAATAGGACAGGAGGCGTAACCATATATTTTAAAAAGAAATGGAATGTTAGACAAATAGCCGAAAACATTGTTGAATCAAAAGTTTGGATATCAGCTTACATGGCACAGAAAGAAAACAACAAATTTATTATAGCTGCTGTATACAGGTCTCCAAGTAGCGCTGAATATGAATTTTTAGACGCTTTTAAAGAAACTTTAGAAAGACTTTGTGAATTAAGTAATGATATCATAATAGCGGGCGATGTAAACATAGATTGGAATAAACAAAGTTATTATAAAAATAAAATTAAATGCCTTTTAGACGATAATGGGTTAAAGCAAGTTATAGAAAATTTTACAAGAGTAACACATACTTCAAAAACAGTTGACTATATAATAACTAATAGTAGAAATATATCAGCCAGAATAAATATTTCTAATAAAATATCGGATCATGAAGCTATAGATATAATAACAGAATATAGTAGCCACATAAAAAGTAACAAAGCCAAGGAAATTGAAATTTTTAAATACGACAAACAAAAATTTAAAGCGTAAATTCAAGGGATTTATCAAATAAACAGAAATTTCGACATTAATGATAAAGTTAGCATTTTCGACGAATGCTTATTAAATGCAGTTTAAAAATTAAGTATAAAGAAAACTATTAGAGAGGATGAAGAGTGCAGATGGTTTAATCAAGAAATGAATAGATTAAAACAAACAAAAATTCATATATATCAAATAGCAAAATTTGCAAATTCTAATGAGGCATGGACACAATACAAAGAAATAAGAAATATTTACACAGTAAAAATCCAAAATGAGAAAAATAAATATATCAATAATAAAATAAAATTTGCCAAAGATCAGAAAGAAATGTGGAGGCAGATAAAAAAATTTAATTTTAAGAAAACCAAAAATGCAATCGAATCTGTGATATTTAATGATGTAGAATATAGGAATAACTATGACATAGCCGAAAAATTCAACAAATATTTCGTTGACAACATAACCGCAATAAGATTGTGATAAACAATGTGCAATATGTCCACAATGTACCTGTTATAAGCTCCCAAATTAAATTCCGATTCATATCTCTATTAGATTTAAAAATAATATGTAAAAACCTAAAAAGTAAATCAGATTTTGACAAAATAAACAGCAAAATGATACTTGACAATTGGAGCGTTGTAGGAGGAGTAATACTTGACATCATAAATACATCCCTACAAACCGGCGTATTTCCCAAAAACTGGAAAACATCGATGATTACTCCAATTGAAAAGTTTGCATTAACAAAGAAATGTGAGGAGTTTCGACCAATTAATGCGTTAAAAACTTGTGAGAAACTTATAGAGAAAGTAGTAAAAGAACAACTAGAAAAGTATTTGGAAACTGAAAATTTACTGTCAAAATATCAGTCGTGATTTAGAAAAAAAATTTCATGTGAAACGGCATTTAATTATGTAGTAAGCAAGTGGAAAAAGAATTACAGTCATAAAAAAATAATTGCTTTATTCCTTGATTTCAAGAGAGCTTTTGAAACAATAGATAGAGAAATCCTTCTCCAAAAACTTTATAGTTACGGCATTAGAGATAGGGAACTAAAATGGTTTCAAACATACCTTACTGAAAGGAAACAAATTACAAAAGTAAATACCGCGCAGTCTAAACCATTAATCAATGAATATGGAGTGCCTCGAGGGTCAATTTTGGGAGCTTTACTATTTATAATATATATTAACGATCTACCAAATGTTTTAGAAATATGTAAAATCATCATGCGGATGACACGCTAGCTTTTGCTGAGGGAGAAACAAATCAACAATGTTATGGTGACTTAATGGGTGATATGGAAAATATAAATTCATGGTTGAATATGAATAAACTTAAGTTAAATGAGAACGAAACAAAGCTATTGGAAATAAAGGCAGACAGTAACGTAATTTTTAAAATAAACGATCAAACAATTGAAAAGGTAAATGAAATCAAATATTTAGGACTAGTAATTGATAAAGAACTTAAGTTTAAATCGCACATGAACTATGTGTGTAAAAAGATTGGTAAAAAAATTGGTTTTTTTAAAAGAATAAGGAAACAAGTATCCACCACTACTGCAATAAACATCTATAATACTACAATTAAACCTCATTTTGAGTTTTGTTCCACAATTATATATTCTTTCTGCACTACACAACAAATGGAACGCCTGCAGAAGCTTCAAAATAAAGCAATGCGGACTATTCTAAAATGCAACAGATACACACCTATTAACTATATGCTACAAGCACTCAAGTGCCTGAATATAAAACAGAGGATTGCTTTTAATACATTAAATTTTATCCAAAAAATAAAAAGAGGAGAAGCACCACAATATTTAATGGAACAAGTATCATACGTAGGAGAAGTCCAGCCATATATCTTAAGAAATATCAACAACTTCAGAATCGAAAGGGTAAATACAACAGCAATGCAAAGAAATTTATTTTATAAAGGATTGCAACTTTATAACACTCTTCCAAGCTATGTGAAAAATGAACAAAATATCAATAGTTTTAGAAAGAACATATCAAATTTTGTTAAATTCAATATATAATAGTTTAAACTAATTTTTAATGTAATTCAAAATTCATTTGTTTGTGAAAGTTATATAATTCAAGAGGTAATTGTTTGTAAAAGTATTTTCAATACTAATAAAGAAACTAATAATAATAAAAAGGAGGAGTTGACAGTTTTGATCAGATGTGCTAAAACATTAACCATGGCAGGAACATAGCTGCAATAAACGCATATATTGTTTACGCGCACAACATGTGCAGCCGTGGGCAAAAGCCAGAGTATTAGGTAAGTACGTAGATTATCGAAGTGAAAAAGTAATAAATATGCTGGTTTTCGTTATACTATGAAAGAGAGTCTTTCAGCCCAGCAACACAGGGAGGCTTTAGTCAGCGAAGCCGGTGTTTGTTATACCATAGCGGAAAAAACTTTGTAGCCCTTTAAATGCCGGCTATGCAGAAAAGCTTCAGTTAGCGCAGCCGGTATTCGTTATACTATATTGAAAACTTCAGAGGATCATAACTCGAATAGTATGTATATCCGAGAGTTTCAAAATTTTCTCCATTTTTTTTTTCATTTTTCTATCCAACAGGAAATTTCTTTTCAGTCTTACGTGAGGTAGTAAACTGTATTTGGTTCAATGCCATTTCTAAAGCTATATAAAATATTCAACAAGTCGTTTCAGAGGACCATAACTCAAATAGTATATATTTCCGAGACTATCAACATTCAAAATTTTCTCCATATTTTTTTTCATTTTTCTATCCAACTTAGGAAATTTCTTTTCAGTCTTACGTGAGGTGGTAAACTGTATTTAGTTTAATGCCATTTTTAAAGCTATATAAAATATTCAACAAGTCGTTTTAAAATTACAGGTCACAAGATGATCTATGTTCTATTTGCATGAATAACTTGTCTATTAGTAATATAACACACCTGAACTGCGGTCATGCCATTCATGAAGTGTTTTGAAGATTTGAAGAGAAATAATTATAATTGCTGTCCTTTATGTCGCCGAAACATCGACATGTGAATAGCTATTTATAGTTCATTATTATATACATTAGGGTGACAGTTAATTTCGAAAGTCTTATTTTCTTTAGTCTCATACTTTTTTTGGGTTGAGTTTTATAAAAAAATAATCCCTGTAAAATTTCAGGGCCCTAGGTGGAGGTTTAGGGGTCGCGTCGGCCCCCAAAATTACACAAAATGCGTTTTTTTAAGTAAAATCTCACTTTGATTGTTTGTAACTTCTGTTGTGTTGACTTTGTAAAAAATTGTTGTTGACTTTGTGTTTACATGACTTTGTGTTGTTCATTTATGTGTTTACAACAACTTATTCATACATCATTTTTATCTAATGCCAATATTTACTGAAATAAATAAATGCTCACAATCACCTTTTAAAAAATTTAACATGAAATAAATTAACAACTTTGGTTAGAGTGCATGTTTTTATTGATTAAGTCTAAAGAACTTGGGTCAATGTTTTTTTATTACAATCTGGAAACCGATTCCGATAATCACTCACAATTTTAATAAAAAATTGCTTTTGACGTTCATTTTTTGTGAACAAATCATTTTGGAGTTATTATTTTATTCTTTCCTCTAAGTTTTTTGGCTGGAGGTTGACTACAACATGGTTCACATTCTGCACTTGTAAAACTATTATCCCCCTCTGAAGATTCAGATGAGAGCAATTCTGCAGTTTCATCTAGGAAAAAGGATTAAGTCTTAAGAAAATAAAAATAAAAAAAAAACAATAAAATACAACGAACCAATTAATGCAATTTCATGATTACTTCGTTCCACCTGTTTCATCAAATTTTGTTTACGTTTCTCAATTTGGCGCTCTCTTCGTACTGCCTCGTAATCAATGCCATACATAAAGCCTGGGCGTCCGGGGTGCCGTTGACTTATCAAGAAAGCTCTATCTTCTTCAATAGACATCATTTGCAATGCATTGGAATGTGCCACGTCAAAAAGCTGATCCAACTTTTCTATCCACGCTTTCACTTTGTTGTTATGAAACTCAGACGTCTTTTTACAATCTTTTTGCATACTTTGCCATTCTTTGTATAATTTCTCAACCTTACTTATGCAGTGTTGTTTATCTCTGGTGGGAATGCGGGCTTTTTCCCAGAATACAAATAGTTCCGTCACAACTAAATTTGCACTTTCCCGTAAGTTCTTTTTCACTATACGTAAATTAAAAAACAAAACTTTCAACAACTCTAAATTTGATGGAAGTTTATTTCCTGTTAATGAATTTGAACAATATCCGATTAAATAAATTCGTTCACGTAAAATTGTAGAAGACATTGT
Source organism: Linnaemya tessellans (assembly GCA_951800035.1). Classification (NCBI taxonomy): domain Eukaryota; kingdom Metazoa; phylum Arthropoda; class Insecta; order Diptera; family Tachinidae; genus Linnaemya; species Linnaemya tessellans. The sequence goes on along the minus strand of OX637532.1, from coordinate 25,362 downwards.
CGACTTTTCACTCTCAAGTATTCACTGCAAATAAATAAAATCAAAAGGCAATTATGCTCAAGTAGCTTGTTATGTTAACGTTAAGATCAAAGAGAATGAAAAAAAAAGAGTAAGAAAAGAATGTAAAGGTTAAATAGTAAATGTATAAGAGAACTATGGTTTGTTTAAGAGCAATGATAATGAAAAGAGATTATTGAAGGCTTAGATCACAACAAGGTTATTTAAATTTATTTCAGTAAATATTGGCATTAGATGAAAATGATGTATGAATAAGTTGTTGTGAGATTTTACTTAAAAAAACGCATTTTGTGTAACTTTGGGGGGCCGACGCGACCCCTAAACCTCCACCTAGGGCCCTGAAATTTTACAGGGATTATTTTTTTATAAAACTCAACCCAAAAAAAGTATGAGACCAAAGAAAAGTAAAAAAAAAAACTTGCCCATACATTTAATTGTCACCCTAATATACATACATAGCAACCTATCCAATTTCATCCGCCTGTCACTTTTAAAGTTCAAATCCTCTCTAACTTAAAAACAAATTGGTTGTTCAAAATATTTACAAGACTTTCTGTGAGCCATTATATAAATAAAGTGCAGCACAGTTACTAATTTTACCTAATGCAATTTTTTGCGTTTTCACTATATATTACGAAACATTACACATAAGTTATATTTACAGGTTCGTAATATAAGAATTACACTTCTTTTGAATGTACGTAGTTTTTTAGAATGCGGAGAAAAATGCATTGTAGTTGTTTTAAACAATAAGTTAAAATCCCTGGGTTTGATACGAAAAATTTCTAAAGAATCTTTTTGTTTTTTATGGATACGCACGCACGTTTCCCAAAACTCACATAACTTGCTATCACAGTTGGCAGTAATATTTCCGACAGCTAACAGAAATGCATGTACCCTATTAATTGTACCTTGATGTATCAAGAAGAAAATTTATCACCTGTTATGTTACACCACCCTCGTAAAGTACTCCATTAACAATCGCCTTGCGCGGCTGGAAGTGTTTTGATATATATCAATCCTAACTATTTATACATTTAGCAGCCCTGTTTTACTTAACACTGTCATCACTGAAAATTTTTTATTAGACGTGTGGAGAGAAAACTAATAATATTTCTGTTAAACTCTTACGGTAATTTTAATAACCTGTTGTTTTTTAGTCATTAGTTTCACATTTTTTTGACAGAAATGTAAAAAGTTTGCGTATAAATATATTTGAAATCGAATAATCGCATCACAAAATCGATTTTCGTTTATTTTCCTGTGTGAGTAAACCTTAACGACAGAGCATAGAACAATATTTGGTGAAGGAGAAAAATTTATGTTTCCAAAGTTTTTATCTTGAAAGGATACCTTAAAAATGGCTCACACGGTACATGTTGAACGTAGTATACACGAAATGTTGAAAGATACACCGTCCATGAATGAAAGTGATACTGCTGTACATACAGGAACAGAAGCCTCAAGTAGCTGTGCCTCATTCCAACAACCACCTACTAGTTTGCCACTCAGAAATCATTCAGGTAAAATTGTAATTTAAGCTATGAAAACAGATAGCGTTTTAAATATAATTTTAGCACCAACTACACCCATGTCACCCATAAGTCCACAAATTGGAATAGATTCGAGTCTTATTAAAAATGGGGCTTCTAAAATTGATAGCATAAAGAATTGGAGTATATCTACATATAAATGTACTCGTCAGATAATGCTGGAAAAACTGGGCAAATCGCAACGAACTGTGGACTCGGACTTGGAAGCACACATTGAACAATTACGGGAAACGCAACGTAAATATTTATCAATTTTGCGTCTAGCAAGAGCTTTTAGCTCGCACTTTCATCACGTTGTGGTTACTCAGCATGCTTTGGCTGATGCCTTTGCCGATTTGGCACAAAAAAATCCTGAATTGCAAAAAGAATTTACTTGTAATTCAGAAACGCAACGATCACTAACTAAGAATGGGGAACTTTTGTTAAATGCTCTTAACTTCTTTATATCATCTGTAAATACACTTTGCAATAAAACCATCGACGATACGCTGTTAACAATTAGACAATATGAGACCGCCAGGTAATGTAATCAGAAACTTGTGTTTATATTACAGTTGTACAAGTGTAGCTCCTATGCAATCTAGAAGCAACTTTCTGCTTAGCTCATATCCTACAATTTTACTTTTTTCATGCCCGAACGTCAAAAATTAATTAACGAGTTTGGCCAGTAAGCATACCTAAAGCTACAAGTTTCTAATGCCAATTCAGTATTTTATATATATAAATGTAAAATGAACGTAAAAACCATTTTATTTTGCATATATTTTAAAGAATTGAATTTGATGCATATCGTACGGATCTGGAAAACAGCAAGCCAGAACTGCCTCAGTCAGCGGTGCCAGAGGACATACAAAAACAATATTTGCATTACAAAGAACTGTACGAAAAGTTAAGAGCTGATGTTGCAATAAAAATGCAGTTTTTGGACGAAAACCGGGTACGTAATATGTATATTTTATATTGCTTATAATTATGTCTTATATCTGCACTAATTTAGATTAAAGTAATGCATAAGCAATTAGTGTTGTTGCATAATGCAATTGCCGCATATTTTTCTGGAAATGCAACAGCTTTAGAAACTACATTAAAACAATTTAATATAAAGGTATGTAGATAATACACTTACATTCAAATAATAAGTTTAACAATTTCACTGTCATCTGTTTCAGCTTAAATCTCCTAATTCAGTAACAGGGTCTTGGCTTGAACAGTAGATATCATCTTGTCCATATGATCTCTATAAATATTCCTTACACAAAACCAAACAAAGTAATTTTCTCTTGTCCACTTACATATATATTCTTACAATTATTTAACAAATATTACAAAAATCCCATAAATATATTTAACAATAAAAGTCGATGTTTCTATATTAGACCATTCCTTAGTCGTTTTTCGGTTTAGAAACTCTAAATATTCGTGTTTTACTTAGAATATTACATTAAATAAATGTTTCTCTTTTCAATGATCGCAATATATGTATCTATTTGCACGAGTTACTGAAAATTGTTGAGTATAGATATATGTGATCATTATTAATACAATATTATAAAGTAAAATATTAAAAGTATGCAATTTTAATACTACAAATTGTTTATATACCGTGGAAATACAGAGTAATTTACAATTAAGCACTCGAGCAATCTTGAAGCAACAATTAGCGTGGATTAAAAAGTAAGTCTGCTTTTCCTTCCATTTTAAAAAGACATACATAGGTATTAAGTGTTTTTCACTAGTTAATGCCTACTCATGTTGTATTAAAGATGATATTTTGTCGGCTATGAGTTTTGTTTTTAAGAAATTATTCTCATTCTCGATTATTTGCTGATTCTAATTCGTTTCAATTTACATATGTTTATATCTTGGAAGAATCAGCGTATTTCTTCGTCTTCTTCAGGGGCAAGACCACATGAACACGTTTAACCCAACACGTGTACATTACTAGACGTTTAAAAAATACAATTTGCGTGACATGTTGTAGAATTTCATTAGATTGCGTTCTCCTCTTTTTTTATTAATTCAAGTCACTGGATTATTATTACGTACTCCTACATTACTAGACGTTTTAAAAATACAATTTGCGTGTCATGTTGTAGAATTTCATTAGATTGCGTCCTCCTTTTTTTTATTTATTCAAGTCACTGGATTATTATTACGTACCCGAACGGCCCACTTTAGTATTTTTATCCTTGTATTGATATCTACTTTACTCCATTTTAATTTTTGTTCAGTTATTTGATATTAATTAGTTTTGCAAATTATACTAGAAGTTTGGCAATCAATTAATTATATATTTAAGTAATCGATAATAATAAATGCAAATATTGAGTATACAGAGAATGCTATTTATTAATTTAGGCGTCAAGATATGGAGCAAGAGAAGTCGACGAATTTAACGGCGACAGCTATAAAAACTAAACTTGTCAACGGCGGCACACATGTTTGCGAATCGTTTTTACACTATGTAATATTAATTGCGTCTTTGATTTGTTTTGAAGTAATATTCGTATCAAGGCAAATTTATCAGGTACTCTCAGTAGCGCAGCTGTGTATTGAATTTTTCTTCCCTGATTTTGACATTAGTACTACATTTTCTACCAACAATATACGTGTGGTTTTTGGTGTTGTTACAACAACTACATACATCAACAGAATCCATTGAATACACTCTCTCACAAAACAAATTTATTGCAACATTTCTATCATAAAATCCATATTCAATCCATACATACCATGTGTGCACAAATAATTACGTAAAGAAAAAAAAAAGAGACAAAATAAGAAATGCCGGGAAGAGAAGGGTGGCGATAGCTGTCCGAGGAAAACAGCCAACGCAACCTCGTGAATCCCTCAAGGGACCGTCCATCTAAAATGAGAGGAGCACTAAGAAAGAAACTAAGTATTTGGGCAGCCAGCCCTAAGAGAAAAAAAAAAGAAAATAGGTTTAATTAACTTAAAAACAAAAAGAGAAAGAATTTGCTTCAGTTGGTTATTGTATGTACCAATTGTATAAAAAAAATCAGTAACCTATTTGTTAATTTTATATACCAAAATATTTTAGTTGTCCAATTTTATTGTCTTTGAAGCATAAAATAGTTTTAATTAACTACAAAAAAGTTTTTGGCTACTTTTATTTTGTCAAACCAATTTATATTCTTTAATTTTTTGTGAATTATATAAAATACATACTATAGCTTCTTATAAATCGCATTTTTCTAAGTTTCATCTTTTTTACGATGTCACTATGTCAATTTTATCTAGAAAACTTCTATGAATTGCTAACCCTACATTAATAGACCCATGCAGATGTGTATGTTTGCCTATGTATGCTTTATGCAATAAAATTGAACAAACGAATGTGTGTAAATAAATAAAAATGCCCGTTATTAATGCAAGCATTTGCTTACATGTATATGTGGATGTTGATCCATTCCAGACTGAGGATTCTTCACTGTAGATGCTATGCATGTATGTGTGTATTTGAAGAAATTCTCTCTATTATGCCTGCATTAGGAGGATACCGAATAATTGCTAGTACACAGCATCCATATTCATGAGAGTATAGTTATATACTTATGTATATAGTACGTAACATATTTTAGCATATGATTTGAACAAATAAATAAATTTTTGCCTTTATACGCATGTATATATGTATGTACACACATATGCATGTATATACATATATTATGATATTCACATACCATGTGCTTAAACTAGTTTATAATATTGTAATCTAATGCGCCTCCCTAATCTGTTCATTCTCTTACTGTATTCATTCGTACATAAGTAGTGAAACAAACATTTTTATTTTCAGCAATCATTACTTAAAACGTTTAATAGGGATTCACACATGAGAACACTTTTACTGTGAGCGTGCGTGATTAGGCAAAGATGTTACCATCGAAGGTGAAACTACGTCATTCAAAATAAAGCTGTTTTGTGCGTGCGTGATCGTGAGCTTAATTTTAATCATGCTTACATCTCTAGTTTTTGTTTGTTTCATTTGCCTACAAAAGTTATGTATGTATGTAAATGTGTTTAGAACATATTTTTTCCACAGGAACAAAGCAAAGACTATAGATTTATCTCTGTGTTATTTCTGTGTTAAAATTCTGTGTAAAAATTAAAAATGAGTTTAGCTTCGCTAGCAACTTTATTCATGTACGCTGCATACAACTTGTATGGATGTTCAACATGAATAAAGAACGAAGATGATTCTTTTCGGTATTGTAGGGCAAATATACTTACTTTATTGTTGTTTAAATTAACGTATTTACATTCACACCGAAGTCATGATGCTGTTACTTACTTATATAATAAAGTTAATTCAACTATCACATTAAAAGAGGGAAGTAGCTTTTTCCATAAAATGTTTTTCAAAATTGCATATTATTAACCATTCTTTATATAATGGTGAGTTTGAGTTCGGAAAACGGAAAAGTTGCATATCAGGAATTTTTTTTTCGATCTCGACCAAAAAATGTTTCAATTATTGAAGCTTGAAAGTGTACTTTTTATTTATTTATTTTTTTTATTTCTAACACCAATCTTTTCTTCCTGAAGCATAAAATATTTTTAATTAACAAATGAAAAAAATTTAGAAATCTATTTGTTACTTTTATACCTACATATGTATAACAAAAAAATTAGTTGTCCAACCCTTCGATTCGAGTTTTTGATTTTTAATAAATATTTTATTGGTCGGGAAGCTTAAAATAGTTTTAATTTACAAGAACAGAAATTCTTGGTTACTTTTATTTACAAAAAATATCTATTGTCAAACCCAATTGATTTTTTTATTATTTTCAATACCAACTTAATTTTTGCTCAAATATAAAATAGGTTTAATTACCTAAAGAAACAAAAAAGAACGAATTTGTTTCAGTTAGTTATCGTATGTACTAATTTTATTCTTGCTAAAGCATAAAATAGTTTGAATTAATAATATGTTAAATTTTTTACTTTCATATACCAAAAAAATTTTAGTTGTGCAACCCTTCGAATCGAATTTTTAGTATTAATTTTATTGTCCATGAAGCATTAAATAATTTTAAATAACAACAAAATTTTTTGGTTACTTATACGTACATATGTATGTGTATAGCAAAAAAGAAGAAAAAAATTTCCATTGTCCAATCCAGGAATCGATTTCTTTTTTGAACTATTTTCAATACAATTCTTATTTTTCAATTTAATTCTTCCTCATATATAAAATAGGTTTACTTAATTAAAAAACAATAGAGGAAGAATTTTAGCTTTCTAATTTTATATAAAATATCTTAACTTTATATGCAAATGTATCTGAACTTATCGATTTTATTATTGTATAATAAATTATTGTTTTTTATTGAAAGCAAAACATGAAATTTCCTGAAGAAACTAATTACAGAAGTATTGAAAGTGAACACACAAAATAAATAAAACATAGACCTAATGCTTATAACAAGAGGTCAATATATAAGATTAATATATATGTATGTATGTATGTATATATAATAGATTTTTCAAATTAATTTAAATATCCACGTTTATATGAAATCAATTGATGTGAAAAACATTTCACTTCTTTGTAGCTTTCTATATTTATTTACTTTTTTCAATTTAACAAAATGAAAATAACAACTAAGTATATTTATTTTAGAAGCCAAAAACTATAATTGCATTAACATTATGTTGATAATATTGCTATTGTTTTAAAAAGACAAATCAAAAATTGGTTTTAATTTAACTTTTTACTACAATTTCACTATTATTGGAATAAAAAATATAAAATCGAACATTTGCATTTAATTTAATGTTTCATTATAGTTTAATTATGAACCCTATTGTCCTTTATTTTTTAAATAAATAATAAAAGAAATCTTTTGTATGAAAATGCTACTATGTACATATGTATATGACATACTATTAGGTAAAAAACTTCTTTTATTATGAGTCAAAGGAAAAAAATATCAAAAGGCTAACAATATTCTTTTGATCGTATGTTCAATTCCAGGCGAGGTTTCCTTTATTTTTTAAATAAATAATAAAAGAAATCGTCTGTATGAACATACTGTGATATGACATACTAATAGTTAAAAATCTGTGTTTTCTTTGGGGTGACGTTGGCTGAGGTGATGGTGTATTAGGCTGTGAAGAGTGGTATCCCGTGTTCGACTCCGCGTGCAGGAATCGAACCGGGATAAATTTTGTTCCTGCACTGGATTTTATTTAATGCAGTGTCACACAATTTTATCGGCCGCTCATTTTTCTCCATGCGGAATCGAACACGGTGATCATCACTCGGAACGTTTAATTCTACCCTAACTAAAGCACACCCCGTTTTGCAAAAAAATACAAGAATCTGAGGTAGCAAATAATATGCATGACCATGTGAGGGGTTGATTGAATAAAAGAATACATGTGTGAGGTATGTAGATTCTGCAATTGAAAAAGGGCAGTAAAAATTAAAGATGTGCAAATGCTGTGATTTGTTCGTTGCGTGAATTAGTAATAACATCATAATGCAATCGTAGTTTTTACAATATATTTATTTGGCTTATACAATAAATATAGTTGTTATCTCTGTTGTATTGACTGAAAACATATGTATGTATATAGAAAGCCACATAGGAGTCAATATTAATCGATTGATTAATTTCAATTGTTAAAAAATTTCAAATAAATTTGAATTATAAAGCAATTGATATTATAAAAAAAAACATATTATTATTATCTTGTAATTAAGCCGAAAATTGGAACTCTATTTTCAGTCATAATATTTTATGTAAAATAGGTATATTTTACTTAAATAATATCACTTGTTCATCCGCTTAAACAATTTTAAGAAAATTGAACTAAATATCCATTGTTAGAATGTTTAATAATTAATTTTATCTATAATCTTCTTCGTTTATATATATAAATTAAAGAAGTACTTCAAATTTATTAATAACCATACTTGTTTTTATAAATATACACGAAAAAAGGATTAACAAAATTTTACTTCATAATAACAATTAAATGAATGAATTTAATCGCATTGCAATTCGTTTGGTGGGACATTTTAATATTATGAAAAGAAATACCAATGTAATAACTCATAGAAAAATGTTTGTAAAAAGTATACTTAATGTGTTTATATATTCTTATTGTTTATTTATCTTACATGTTTGTTTAAATAAAATAAATACATAAAAAATGTTTAAATACCATTTATTTGTTTAAAAACATTATAATTGTTTAACTTTTGTTTTCTCTAAAACAATATCTTCTTGAAAACGCCACCCAAAGGAGTTTGTGTATTCTTAATCATGTTAAATGTTTGTTCAAACAAAACAAATATAAGTGTATTAGATTATAAAATAGCTTTATATACTGTTTGTTTGATTAAATACATAATAATTGTTTTATTTTCTTTTCATAAAACAATATATTTAAAAAAACGCCACCCACAGGAGTTTATGTACTCCTAATGCTATTTTATATTAAATGTCTGTTTAAATAAAACATATATAAGTGTATTAACTTATAACTTAGGTTTATATACTATTTGTTAGTATAAATACATTATAATTGTATATATTTTCTTTTCTATAAAACAATATCTTCTTGAAGACGCCACCTAAAGATTTTTTTATATTCTGAGTGCTTGTTTATGTTACATGTCTCTTTAAATACAAAAAAAATATGTATTAACTTATGAAATAAATTTATATACTATTTCCTAGTTTAATTATATTATAATTGCATATATATTTTTTTTTTCTATTAAACAATATTTTTCTGTAGAAAGCACCTAAAAGACTGACGAATTATTTGAATAGATAATAACTATTTTTACATAAAAATTAATATGGGAAGATCAAAATAAATGGAAATCAATTTCTAAATAATGTATACATGTTAATAGATCAATTAATAACTATTTTTATATAAAAAATAACATGGAAAGGTTTAAATAAATAGAAATAGATCTTTAAATAATGTACTCATGTTCCTTCAGCGTTACTTGATCAATTTTTTGTCTTTCAAGTTTTAACACGCTCACAAATCTTGTACATATGGACAACTTGATGGCAATTTGCTTTCAATTTAAGTGTTTCAATTTTCCTTTTACATATATATGAGCGGCAAATCCACATAGTGACAAATAGAACTACAGACTGACTGTAATAAAAGCAGAAAAATAGACAAATAAAAGTACACACATTTATTTTTAATAAATATATATATTTAATAAAAGCAGGTTTGTTTCAAAATTAAACTCTTTTTATATATTTTGTAGCCCTAAAAAGGGCTTTTATAATTCTTTTGCTTGATTGTTATGGCATTTGTTTATTTCTGTACACAAAAGCACTACAACTTGAATAGTTTTTAATAGCTTCTTTTGTTTCCAGTTTCTTGTCCTGACGCATATCAACAAACTCACAACAGCATAGCAATTTGTTTATATATCCTCTTCAATGTACAATTTAACACTTTCGGTGTAGAAGCAACTCCCCAGTATCTATTAATCTTGGATAGCATTCACATAATTCTGTTGTTTTGAAGATTTAAACCTGTAGGAGATAAATGAGGGAAACTGTAAACGTTTGTTCAAGGAATGTTTCTCACAAAGCTTATATTAATTACGACCGGGTACCATGCACTTATTTTTCCACTAAATTTACTTATTCCAAGCAAGCTTTATTCTTTAATTCATATAGTTTTCCATTTCACTTAAGATCATTATTATTCTTCACTTTTCTTATTGCAGCCTGTCACCGTAATTTGTTGTAAATTTCATATGGTTTGCATTGTCGGAGTATTTATTTTTTTGCAGCTTTCCATTTTTATTATTAACAATTCCAAGCACACTTTAGTCCAGTAGATGCCTTTGAGTTATCAGAAAACCTTACAAACACCTAATCCTTGGTGAGAATCGATCACACACCTTCTGTACTAATAGGCAGGCATCGATACCAATCACCCACTGCGGCACATGTTGGTGTATAATATTTATGCATTCTTAACTGCGGCTGACTTTGTATCCAAGATTTGTTTATGCATACTCTCCTGTTTTTAATGAAGATGTTTGATTAATAATTAAAAAGAATTGAAACTTATTAAACATACCTTTAGAAAATTTTCAGCGTCACATTTGCTGCTATCTATAACAAAGATTCCTCTTCTGCTGGCCATTCTTTTAATTATTATCTTCTTTAGAACTCATCTCCCTTTGGTTGCAACCTAAAAAGAAAAATTCAAAATATATTTAACATAAATAATACTATATTAATATATTAAAAATAAATAATACTCACTTCTTTGTCATTGTCTGTCCATATTATATTTTTATCGTCATTTTACTTATTTTTTCTTATAAAATTATTTTTCAATCATGGCGTCTTTTTAAATTCACGAAAACATATGTTTCCCGCATTGTTCTACTTGAAACCATCCCTGACTTTACATCATGCTGAATTCGCCGTAATCCCACAGTTGTATGAAAACATATGCTGGTTGTCAACTACCCTCCTGAAACAGATGGTGCTCTACACCCGGATTTCCAAGAGTGATATTATTAACAGCTGACACATTGCACGATGACATTTTCCACGGCTCCCGCTTCATATGGTAACACCACGTATGATACACGTGTGCCGAAGAATTGCTAGTGCAGAACAACCGTATGTATGCATGAAGGTATAGTTAAATACTTTTGTACATATAATATAACATATAATTTACTATATATAATAATACATTTTTCTTTTATATATAGTATATGTACATACATGTGCTTGTATAAATATAGTGTGGTACATATTCACATAGCAAATGGGAGTGGTGGTGGTTGAAGCAATTTATTAAATTGTAACCTAGTGGGCCTCCCTAATCTCGCTCATATATTGTGATCATACATACATATGTATGTAGTAGATGCATAAGGAGAGACAGACTAGGGGAAGAAGAATGTTTTGTTTTGTTTTGTTTTAGTGTGTGTTGTGTTTGTTTGTTTATTAATTATTAGGCGCTTTACAAATTTAAGAGGGGCAATTTTACTACAATATATTTTTCAATTCTTGGCTTTTTTTGGTTGTCCATTATACAGACACACACACATATATACATATCCATATTCACATGCAGCAGCAGGAGCAGCAGCAGATAGTATGTATGATTAATGTTGCCTATTAATACGTAATAAAATAAAATGAATACAATTATTTAAGGACCTGCCCTACAAAAGCTGCATATATATACATACATACTACCTACATGTACATGTAGTGTTGATGATACATTCCAGACGACTGTGTATTCCCCTTTTGTAAGTTTTTTGCATGGATGTGTATGTATTTAAAGAATTCCGTTGATAATGTCTACATTAGGAGGGTTCCCAAAAGAATTGCTAGTGTAAAAAACAACCGTATTATTATTATTATTGTTATTATTATTGATGTTATTATTATTATTGTTATTATTATTGTTATTATTATTATTGTGTATGCATGAAGGTATAGTTAAATACTTTTGTACATATAATATAACATATAATTTACTATATATAATAATACATTTTTCTTTTATATATAGTATATGTACATACATGTGCTTGTATAAATATAGTGTGGTACATATTCACATAGCAAATGGGAGTGGTGGTGGTTGAAGCAATTTATTAAATTGTAACCTAGTGGGCCTCCCTAATCTCGCTCATATATTGTGATCATACATACATATGTATGTAGTAGATGCATAAGGAGAGACAGACTAGGGGAAGAAGAATGTTTTGTTTTGTTTTGTTTTAGTGTGTGTTGTGTTTGTTTGTTTATTAATTATTAGGCGCTTTACAAATTTAAGAGGGGCAATTTTACTACAATATATTTTTCAATTCTTGGCTTTTTTTGGTTGTCCATTATACAGACACACACACATATATACATATCCATATTCACATGCAGCAGCAGGAGCAGCAGCAGATAGTATGTATGATTAATGTTGCCTATTAATACGTAATAAAATAAAATGAATACAATTATTTAAGGACCTGCCCTACAAAAGCTGCATATATATACATACATACTACCTACATGTACATGTAGTGTTGATGATACATTCCAGACGACTGTGTATTCCCCTTTTGTAAGTTTTTTGCATGGATGTGTATGTATTTAAAGAATTCCGTTGATAATGTCTACATTAGGAGGGTTCCCAAAAGAATTGCTAGTGTAAAAAACAACCGTATTATTATTATTATTGTTATTATTATTGATGTTATTATTATTATTGTTATTATTATTGTTATTATTATTATTGTGTATGCATGAAGGTATAGTTAAATACTTTTGTACATATAATATAACATATAATTTACTATATATAATAATACATTTTTCTTTTATATATAGTATATGTACATACATGTGCTTGTATAAATATAGTGTGGTACATATTCACATAGCAAATGGGAGTGGTGGTGGTTGAAGCAATTTATTAAATTGTAACCTAGTGGGCCTCCCTAATCTCGCTCATATATTGTGATCATACATACATATGTATGTAGTAGATGCATAAGGAGAGACAGACTAGGGGAAGAAGAATGTTTTGTTTTGTTTTGTTTTAGTGTGTGTTGTGTTTGTTTGTTTATTAATTATTAGGCGCTTTACAAATTTAAGAGGGGCAATTTTACTACAATATATTTTTCAATTCTTGGCTTTTTTTGGTTGTCCATTATACAGACACACACACATATATACATATCCATATTCACATGCAGCAGCAGGAGCAGCAGCAGATAGTATGTATGATTAATGTTGCCTATTAATACGTAATAAAATAAAATGAATACAATTATTTAAGGACCTGCCCTACAAAAGCTGCATATATATACATACATACTACCTACATGTACATGTAGTGTTGATGATACATTCCAGACGACTGTGTATTCCCCTTTTGTAAGTTTTTTGCATGGATGTGTATGTATTTAAAGAATTCCGTTGATAATGTCTACATTAGGAGGGTTCCCAAAAGAATTGCTAGTGTAAAAAACAACCGTATTATTATTATTATTGTTATTATTATTGATGTTATTATTATTATTGTTATTATTATTGTTATTATTATTATTGTGTATGCATGAAGGTATAGTTAAATACTTTTGTACATATAATATAACATATAATTTACTATATATAATAATACATTTTTCTTTTATATATAGTATATGTACATACATGTGCTTGTATAAATATAGTGTGGTACATATTCACATAGCAAATGGGAGTGGTGGTGGTTGAAGCAATTTATTAAATTGTAACCTAGTGGGCCTCCCTAATCTCGCTCATATATTGTGATCATACATACATATGTATGTAGTAGATGCATAAGGAGAGACAGACTAGGGGAAGAAGAATGTTTTGTTTTGTTTTGTTTTAGTGTGTGTTGTGTTTGTTTGTTTATTAATTATTAGGCGCTTTACAAATTTAAGAGGGGCAATTTTACTACAATATATTTTTCAATTCTTGGCTTTTTTTGGTTGTCCATTATACAGACACACACACATATATACATATCCATATTCACATGCAGCAGCAGGAGCAGCAGCAGATAGTATGTATGATTAATGTTGCCTATTAATACGTAATAAAATAAAATGAATACAATTATTTAAGGACCTGCCCTACAAAAGCTGCATATATATACATACATACTACCTACATGTACATGTAGTGTTGATGATACATTCCAGACGACTGTGTATTCCCCTTTTGTAAGTTTTTTGCATGGATGTGTATGTATTTAAAGAATTCCGTTGATAATGTCTACATTAGGAGGGTTCCCAAAAGAATTGCTAGTGTAAAAAACAACCGTATTATTATTATTATTGTTATTATTATTGATGTTATTATTATTATTGTTATTATTATTGTTATTATTATTATTGTGTATGCATGAAGGTATAGTTAAATACTTTTGTACATATAATATAACATATAATTTACTATATATAATAATACATTTTTCTTTTATATATAGTATATGTACATACATGTGCTTGTATAAATATAGTGTGGTACATATTCACATAGCAAATGGGAGTGGTGGTGGTTGAAGCAATTTATTAAATTGTAACCTAGTGGGCCTCCCTAATCTCGCTCATATATTGTGATCATACATACATATGTATGTAGTAGATGCATAAGGAGAGACAGACTAGGGGAAGAAGAATGTTTTGTTTTGTTTTGTTTTAGTGTGTGTTGTGTTTGTTTGTTTATTAATTATTAGGCGCTTTACAAATTTAAGAGGGGCAATTTTACTACAATATATTTTTCAATTCTTGGCTTTTTTTGGTTGTCCATTATACAGACACACACACATATATACATATCCATATTCACATGCAGCAGCAGGAGCAGCAGCAGATAGTATGTATGATTAATGTTGCCTATTAATACGTAATAAAATAAAATGAATACAATTATTTAAGGACCTGCCCTACAAAAGCTGCATATATATACATACATACTACCTACATGTACATGTAGTGTTGATGATACATTCCAGACGACTGTGTATTCCCCTTTTGTAAGTTTTTTGCATGGATGTGTATGTATTTAAAGAATTCCGTTGATAATGTCTACATTAGGAGGGTTCCCAAAAGAATTGCTAGTGTAAAAAACAACCGTATTATTATTATTATTGTTATTATTATTGATGTTATTATTATTATTGTTATTATTATTGTTATTATTATTATTGTGTATGCATGAAGGTATAGTTAAATACTTTTGTACATATAATATAACATATAATTTACTATATATAATAATACATTTTTCTTTTATATATAGTATATGTACATACATGTGCTTGTATAAATATAGTGTGGTACATATTCACATAGCAAATGGGAGTGGTGGTGGTTGAAGCAATTTATTAAATTGTAACCTAGTGGGCCTCCCTAATCTCGCTCATATATTGTGATCATACATACATATGTATGTAGTAGATGCATAAGGAGAGACAGACTAGGGGAAGAAGAATGTTTTGTTTTGTTTTGTTTTAGTGTGTGTTGTGTTTGTTTGTTTATTAATTATTAGGCGCTTTACAAATTTAAGAGGGGCAATTTTACTACAATATATTTTTCAATTCTTGGCTTTTTTTGGTTGTCCATTATACAGACACACACACATATATACATATCCATATTCACATGCAGCAGCAGGAGCAGCAGCAGATAGTATGTATGATTAATGTTGCCTATTAATACGTAATAAAATAAAATGAATACAATTATTTAAGGACCTGCCCTACAAAAGCTGCATATATATACATACATACTACCTACATGTACATGTAGTGTTGATGATACATTCCAGACGACTGTGTATTCCCCTTTTGTAAGTTTTTTGCATGGATGTGTATGTATTTAAAGAATTCCGTTGATAATGTCTACATTAGGAGGGTTCCCAAAAGAATTGCTAGTGTAAAAAACAACCGTATTATTATTATTATTGTTATTATTATTGATGTTATTATTATTATTGTTATTATTATTGTTATTATTATTATTGTGTATGCATGAAGGTATAGTTAAATACTTTTGTACATATAATATAACATATAATTTACTATATATAATAATACATTTTTCTTTTATATATAGTATATGTACATACATGTGCTTGTATAAATATAGTGTGGTACATATTCACATAGCAAATGGGAGTGGTGGTGGTTGAAGCAATTTATTAAATTGTAACCTAGTGGGCCTCCCTAATCTCGCTCATATATTGTGATCATACATACATATGTATGTAGTAGATGCATAAGGAGAGACAGACTAGGGGAAGAAGAATGTTTTGTTTTGTTTTGTTTTAGTGTGTGTTGTGTTTGTTTGTTTATTAATTATTAGGCGCTTTACAAATTTAAGAGGGGCAATTTTACTACAATATATTTTTCAATTCTTGGCTTTTTTTGGTTGTCCATTATACAGACACACACACATATATACATATCCATATTCACATGCAGCAGCAGGAGCAGCAGCAGATAGTATGTATGATTAATGTTGCCTATTAATACGTAATAAAATAAAATGAATACAATTATTTAAGGACCTGCCCTACAAAAGCTGCATATATATACATACATACTACCTACATGTACATGTAGTGTTGATGATACATTCCAGACGACTGTGTATTCCCCTTTTGTAAGTTTTTTGCATGGATGTGTATGTATTTAAAGAATTCCGTTGATAATGTCTACATTAGGAGGGTTCCCAAAAGAATTGCTAGTGTAAAAAACAACCGTATTATTATTATTATTGTTATTATTATTGATGTTATTATTATTATTGTTATTATTATTGTTATTATTATTATTGTGTATGCATGAAGGTATAGTTAAATACTTTTGTACATATAATATAACATATAATTTACTATATATAATAATACATTTTTCTTTTATATATAGTATATGTACATACATGTGCTTGTATAAATATAGTGTGGTACATATTCACATAGCAAATGGGAGTGGTGGTGGTTGAAGCAATTTATTAAATTGTAACCTAGTGGGCCTCCCTAATCTCGCTCATATATTGTGATCATACATACATATGTATGTAGTAGATGCATAAGGAGAGACAGACTAGGGGAAGAAGAATGTTTTGTTTTGTTTTGTTTTAGTGTGTGTTGTGTTTGTTTGTTTATTAATTATTAGGCGCTTTACAAATTTAAGAGGGGCAATTTTACTACAATATATTTTTCAATTCTTGGCTTTTTTTGGTTGTCCATTATACAGACACACACACATATATACATATCCATATTCACATGCAGCAGCAGGAGCAGCAGCAGATAGTATGTATGATTAATGTTGCCTATTAATACGTAATAAAATAAAATGAATACAATTATTTAAGGACCTGCCCTACAAAAGCTGCATATATATACATACATACTACCTACATGTACATGTAGTGTTGATGATACATTCCAGACGACTGTGTATTCCCCTTTTGTAAGTTTTTTGCATGGATGTGTATGTATTTAAAGAATTCCGTTGATAATGTCTACATTAGGAGGGTTCCCAAAAGAATTGCTAGTGTAAAAAACAACCGTATTATTATTATTATTGTTATTATTATTGATGTTATTATTATTATTGTTATTATTATTGTTATTATTATTATTGTGTATGCATGAAGGTATAGTTAAATACTTTTGTACATATAATATAACATATAATTTACTATATATAATAATACATTTTTCTTTTATATATAGTATATGTACATACATGTGCTTGTATAAATATAGTGTGGTACATATTCACATAGCAAATGGGAGTGGTGGTGGTTGAAGCAATTTATTAAATTGTAACCTAGTGGGCCTCCCTAATCTCGCTCATATATTGTGATCATACATACATATGTATGTAGTAGATGCATAAGGAGAGACAGACTAGGGGAAGAAGAATGTTTTGTTTTGTTTTGTTTTAGTGTGTGTTGTGTTTGTTTGTTTATTAATTATTAGGCGCTTTACAAATTTAAGAGGGGCAATTTTACTACAATATATTTTTCAATTCTTGGCTTTTTTTGGTTGTCCATTATACAGACACACACACATATATACATATCCATATTCACATGCAGCAGCAGGAGCAGCAGCAGATAGTATGTATGATTAATGTTGCCTATTAATACGTAATAAAATAAAATGAATACAATTATTTAAGGACCTGCCCTACAAAAGCTGCATATATATACATACATACTACCTACATGTACATGTAGTGTTGATGATACATTCCAGACGACTGTGTATTCCCCTTTTGTAAGTTTTTTGCATGGATGTGTATGTATTTAAAGAATTCCGTTGATAATGTCTACATTAGGAGGGTTCCCAAAAGAATTGCTAGTGTAAAAAACAACCGTATTATTATTATTATTGTTATTATTATTGATGTTATTATTATTATTGTTATTATTATTGTTATTATTATTATTGTGTATGCATGAAGGTATAGTTAAATACTTTTGTACATATAATATAACATATAATTTACTATATATAATAATACATTTTTCTTTTATATATAGTATATGTACATACATGTGCTTGTATAAATATAGTGTGGTACATATTCACATAGCAAATGGGAGTGGTGGTGGTTGAAGCAATTTATTAAATTGTAACCTAGTGGGCCTCCCTAATCTCGCTCATATATTGTGATCATACATACATATGTATGTAGTAGATGCATAAGGAGAGACAGACTAGGGGAAGAAGAATGTTTTGTTTTGTTTTGTTTTAGTGTGTGTTGTGTTTGTTTGTTTATTAATTATTAGGCGCTTTACAAATTTAAGAGGGGCAATTTTACTACAATATATTTTTCAATTCTTGGCTTTTTTTGGTTGTCCATTATACAGACACACACACATATATACATATCCATATTCACATGCAGCAGCAGGAGCAGCAGCAGATAGTATGTATGATTAATGTTGCCTATTAATACGTAATAAAATAAAATGAATACAATTATTTAAGGACCTGCCCTACAAAAGCTGCATATATATACATACATACTACCTACATGTACATGTAGTGTTGATGATACATTCCAGACGACTGTGTATTCCCCTTTTGTAAGTTTTTTGCATGGATGTGTATGTATTTAAAGAATTCCGTTGATAATGTCTACATTAGGAGGGTTCCCAAAAGAATTGCTAGTGTAAAAAACAACCGTATTATTATTATTATTGTTATTATTATTGATGTTATTATTATTATTGTTATTATTATTGTTATTATTATTATTGTGTATGCATGAAGGTATAGTTAAATACTTTTGTACATATAATATAACATATAATTTACTATATATAATAATACATTTTTCTTTTATATATAGTATATGTACATACATGTGCTTGTATAAATATAGTGTGGTACATATTCACATAGCAAATGGGAGTGGTGGTGGTTGAAGCAATTTATTAAATTGTAACCTAGTGGGCCTCCCTAATCTCGCTCATATATTGTGATCATACATACATATGTATGTAGTAGATGCATAAGGAGAGACAGACTAGGGGAAGAAGAATGTTTTGTTTTGTTTTGTTTTAGTGTGTGTTGTGTTTGTTTGTTTATTAATTATTAGGCGCTTTACAAATTTAAGAGGGGCAATTTTACTACAATATATTTTTCAATTCTTGGCTTTTTTTGGTTGTCCATTATACAGACACACACACATATATACATATCCATATTCACATGCAGCAGCAGGAGCAGCAGCAGATAGTATGTATGATTAATGTTGCCTATTAATACGTAATAAAATAAAATGAATACAATTATTTAAGGACCTGCCCTACAAAAGCTGCATATATATACATACATACTACCTACATGTACATGTAGTGTTGATGATACATTCCAGACGACTGTGTATTCCCCTTTTGTAAGTTTTTTGCATGGATGTGTATGTATTTAAAGAATTCCGTTGATAATGTCTACATTAGGAGGGTTCCCAAAAGAATTGCTAGTGTAAAAAACAACCGTATTATTATTATTATTGTTATTATTATTGATGTTATTATTATTATTGTTATTATTATTGTTATTATTATTATTGTGTATGCATGAAGGTATAGTTAAATACTTTTGTACATATAATATAACATATAATTTACTATATATAATAATACATTTTTCTTTTATATATAGTATATGTACATACATGTGCTTGTATAAATATAGTGTGGTACATATTCACATAGCAAATGGGAGTGGTGGTGGTTGAAGCAATTTATTAAATTGTAACCTAGTGGGCCTCCCTAATCTCGCTCATATATTGTGATCATACATACATATGTATGTAGTAGATGCATAAGGAGAGACAGACTAGGGGAAGAAGAATGTTTTGTTTTGTTTTGTTTTAGTGTGTGTTGTGTTTGTTTGTTTATTAATTATTAGGCGCTTTACAAATTTAAGAGGGGCAATTTTACTACAATATATTTTTCAATTCTTGGCTTTTTTTGGTTGTCCATTATACAGACACACACACATATATACATATCCATATTCACATGCAGCAGCAGGAGCAGCAGCAGATAGTATGTATGATTAATGTTGCCTATTAATACGTAATAAAATAAAATGAATACAATTATTTAAGGACCTGCCCTACAAAAGCTGCATATATATACATACATACTACCTACATGTACATGTAGTGTTGATGATACATTCCAGACGACTGTGTATTCCCCTTTTGTAAGTTTTTTGCATGGATGTGTATGTATTTAAAGAATTCCGTTGATAATGTCTACATTAGGAGGGTTCCCAAAAGAATTGCTAGTGTAAAAAACAACCGTATTATTATTATTATTGTTATTATTATTGATGTTATTATTATTATTGTTATTATTATTGTTATTATTATTATTGTGTATGCATGAAGGTATAGTTAAATACTTTTGTACATATAATATAACATATAATTTACTATATATAATAATACATTTTTCTTTTATATATAGTATATGTACATACATGTGCTTGTATAAATATAGTGTGGTACATATTCACATAGCAAATGGGAGTGGTGGTGGTTGAAGCAATTTATTAAATTGTAACCTAGTGGGCCTCCCTAATCTCGCTCATATATTGTGATCATACATACATATGTATGTAGTAGATGCATAAGGAGAGACAGACTAGGGGAAGAAGAATGTTTTGTTTTGTTTTGTTTTAGTGTGTGTTGTGTTTGTTTGTTTATTAATTATTAGGCGCTTTACAAATTTAAGAGGGGCAATTTTACTACAATATATTTTTCAATTCTTGGCTTTTTTTGGTTGTCCATTATACAGACACACACACATATATACATATCCATATTCACATGCAGCAGCAGGAGCAGCAGCAGATAGTATGTATGATTAATGTTGCCTATTAATACGTAATAAAATAAAATGAATACAATTATTTAAGGACCTGCCCTACAAAAGCTGCATATATATACATACATACTACCTACATGTACATGTAGTGTTGATGATACATTCCAGACGACTGTGTATTCCCCTTTTGTAAGTTTTTTGCATGGATGTGTATGTATTTAAAGAATTCCGTTGATAATGTCTACATTAGGAGGGTTCCCAAAAGAATTGCTAGTGTAAAAAACAACCGTATTATTATTATTATTGTTATTATTATTGATGTTATTATTATTATTGTTATTATTATTGTTATTATTATTATTGTGTATGCATGAAGGTATAGTTAAATACTTTTGTACATATAATATAACATATAATTTACTATATATAATAATACATTTTTCTTTTATATATAGTATATGTACATACATGTGCTTGTATAAATATAGTGTGGTACATATTCACATAGCAAATGGGAGTGGTGGTGGTTGAAGCAATTTATTAAATTGTAACCTAGTGGGCCTCCCTAATCTCGCTCATATATTGTGATCATACATACATATGTATGTAGTAGATGCATAAGGAGAGACAGACTAGGGGAAGAAGAATGTTTTGTTTTGTTTTGTTTTAGTGTGTGTTGTGTTTGTTTGTTTATTAATTATTAGGCGCTTTACAAATTTAAGAGGGGCAATTTTACTACAATATATTTTTCAATTCTTGGCTTTTTTTGGTTGTCCATTATACAGACACACACACATATATACATATCCATATTCACATGCAGCAGCAGGAGCAGCAGCAGATAGTATGTATGATTAATGTTGCCTATTAATACGTAATAAAATAAAATGAATACAATTATTTAAGGACCTGCCCTACAAAAGCTGCATATATATACATACATACTACCTACATGTACATGTAGTGTTGATGATACATTCCAGACGACTGTGTATTCCCCTTTTGTAAGTTTTTTGCATGGATGTGTATGTATTTAAAGAATTCCGTTGATAATGTCTACATTAGGAGGGTTCCCAAAAGAATTGCTAGTGTAAAAAACAACCGTATTATTATTATTATTGTTATTATTATTGATGTTATTATTATTATTGTTATTATTATTGTTATTATTATTATTGTGTATGCATGAAGGTATAGTTAAATACTTTTGTACATATA
Organism: Linnaemya tessellans; assembly: GCA_951800035.1. Taxonomy (NCBI): domain Eukaryota; kingdom Metazoa; phylum Arthropoda; class Insecta; order Diptera; family Tachinidae; genus Linnaemya; species Linnaemya tessellans. The sequence goes on along the minus strand of OX637532.1, from coordinate 2,685 downwards.
ATATAACATATAATTTACTATATATAATAATACATTTTTCTTTTATATATAGTATATGTACATACATGTGCTTGTATAAATATAGTGTGGTACATATTCACATAGCAAATGGGAGTGGTGGTGGTTGAAGCAATTTATTAAATTGTAACCTAGTGGGCCTCCCTAATCTCGCTCATATATTGTGATCATACATACATATGTATGTAGTAGATGCATAAGGAGAGACAGACTAGGGGAAGAAGAATGTTTTGTTTTGTTTTGTTTTAGTGTGTGTTGTGTTTGTTTGTTTATTAATTATTAGGCGCTTTACAAATTTAAGAGGGGCAATTTTACTACAATATATTTTTCAATTCTTGGCTTTTTTTGGTTGTCCATTATACAGACACACACACATATATACATATCCATATTCACATGCAGCAGCAGGAGCAGCAGCAGATAGTATGTATGATTAATGTTGCCTATTAATACGTAATAAAATAAAATGAATACAATTATTTAAGGACCTGCCCTACAAAAGCTGCATATATATACATACATACTACCTACATGTACATGTAGTGTTGATGATACATTCCAGACGACTGTGTATTCCCCTTTTGTAAGTTTTTTGCATGGATGTGTATGTATTTAAAGAATTCCGTTGATAATGTCTACATTAGGAGGGTTCCCAAAAGAATTGCTAGTGTAAAAAACAACCGTATTATTATTATTATTGTTATTATTATTGATGTTATTATTATTATTGTTATTATTATTGTTATTATTATTATTGTGTATGCATGAAGGTATAGTTAAATACTTTTGTACATATAATATAACATATAATTTACTATATATAATAATACATTTTTCTTTTATATATAGTATATGTACATACATGTGCTTGTATAAATATAGTGTGGTACATATTCACATAGCAAATGGGAGTGGTGGTGGTTGAAGCAATTTATTAAATTGTAACCTAGTGGGCCTCCCTAATCTCGCTCATATATTGTGATCATACATACATATGTATGTAGTAGATGCATAAGGAGAGACAGACTAGGGGAAGAAGAATGTTTTGTTTTGTTTTGTTTTAGTGTGTGTTGTGTTTGTTTGTTTATTAATTATTAGGCGCTTTACAAATTTAAGAGGGGCAATTTTACTACAATATATTTTTCAATTCTTGGCTTTTTTTGGTTGTCCATTATACAGACACACACACATATATACATATCCATATTCACATGCAGCAGCAGGAGCAGCAGCAGATAGTATGTATGATTAATGTTGCCTATTAATACGTAATAAAATAAAATGAATACAATTATTTAAGGACCTGCCCTACAAAAGCTGCATATATATACATACATACTACCTACATGTACATGTAGTGTTGATGATACATTCCAGACGACTGTGTATTCCCCTTTTGTAAGTTTTTTGCATGGATGTGTATGTATTTAAAGAATTCCGTTGATAATGTCTACATTAGGAGGGTTCCCAAAAGAATTGCTAGTGTAAAAAACAACCGTATTATTATTATTATTGTTATTATTATTGATGTTATTATTATTATTGTTATTATTATTGTTATTATTATTATTGTGTATGCATGAAGGTATAGTTAAATACTTTTGTACATATAATATAACATATAATTTACTATATATAATAATACATTTTTCTTTTATATATAGTATATGTACATACATGTGCTTGTATAAATATAGTGTGGTACATATTCACATAGCAAATGGGAGTGGTGGTGGTTGAAGCAATTTATTAAATTGTAACCTAGTGGGCCTCCCTAATCTCGCTCATATATTGTGATCATACATACATATGTATGTAGTAGATGCATAAGGAGAGACAGACTAGGGGAAGAAGAATGTTTTGTTTTGTTTTGTTTTAGTGTGTGTTGTGTTTGTTTGTTTATTAATTATTAGGCGCTTTACAAATTTAAGAGGGGCAATTTTACTACAATATATTTTTCAATTCTTGGCTTTTTTTGGTTGTCCATTATACAGACACACACACATATATACATATCCATATTCACATGCAGCAGCAGGAGCAGCAGCAGATAGTATGTATGATTAATGTTGCCTATTAATACGTAATAAAATAAAATGAATACAATTATTTAAGGACCTGCCCTACAAAAGCTGCATATATATACATACATACTACCTACATGTACATGTAGTGTTGATGATACATTCCAGACGACTGTGTATTCCCCTTTTGTAAGTTTTTTGCATGGATGTGTATGTATTTAAAGAATTCCGTTGATAATGTCTACATTAGGAGGGTTCCCAAAAGAATTGCTAGTGTAAAAAACAACCGTATTATTATTATTATTGTTATTATTATTGATGTTATTATTATTATTGTTATTATTATTGTTATTATTATTATTGTGTATGCATGAAGGTATAGTTAAATACTTTTGTACATATAATATAACATATAATTTACTATATATAATAATACATTTTTCTTTTATATATAGTATATGTACATACATGTGCTTGTATAAATATAGTGTGGTACATATTCACATAGCAAATGGGAGTGGTGGTGGTTGAAGCAATTTATTAAATTGTAACCTAGTGGGCCTCCCTAATCTCGCTCATATATTGTGATCATACATACATATGTATGTAGTAGATGCATAAGGAGAGACAGACTAGGGGAAGA